>ML801519.1:73576-107755 GCA_009831015.1 Picea engelmannii | reverse complement strand
CTTTGCTACTCCACTCAATGGTAGGAATAGATCCTTCTGATATAAATAGTCTTCCATCTGCATCTTCCATAACTAGTAGTTTTGGTCGTTAAATTTCTCGACCCTAAACTTTCCATCTTCCAACATTGCTCCCACTCGAACCAGGAACCCTCTTTTCCTACGATTTACCTTACGCTCTGATACCATTTGTTAGAAAAACAAGACCACAGAGCAATAAAATAAAACAAATGCATAAACAAAACACAAAAGACACACAATACAAGAGAGACATAGATTTACGTGGTTTACCCAGTGTGGGCTACGTCCACCAGAGAAATTGCCAGGTCCTTCCTTTATTATTATCCAGCAAATGAAGGGATACAACCTACAGCAAAACCCATTGTAACTTCCTCTTCTTTCTCTCATAGTCTCCTCTCTCAGAATACAATATTCACCACCATCCATAGCCGTGATACATTTCCCTCATAAAAGAGGGTTGCCTTCTAGGGCAAAAAACCCTAACATAATCTCTACCGTTAGATCTGCGACCTTATAATGAACGGTCCAGAGGGTACCCCCCCTCTGCACTCCCCCGCGTGGAAGAGTGTACATACTTCTGGGGTGTAAATACTTCATGGGTTCTTTATGTTAGGGTTTTTTCCCTAGAAGGCAACCCTCTTTTATGGGGGAAATGTATTGCGGCTATGTATGAGGGTGAATATTGTATTCTGAGTTAGGAGACTGTGAGAGAAAGAAGAGGAAGTTACAATGGGTTTTTTGTTGTAGGTTGTATCCCTTCATTTGCTGGATAACAATAAAGGAAGGACCTGGCAATTTCTATGGTGGACGTAGCCCACACTGGGTGAACCACGTAAATCTGTGTCTCTCTTGTATTGTGTGTCTTCTGTGTTTTTGTTTCTGCATTTGTTTTATTTTATTGCTCCGCGGTCCTGTTTTTCTAACACCCGCTTGCCCCCAGTCGGGGGGATAGCCCCCCCCGGACCCCGCAGAGGGGGTACCCCCCCTCTGCACTCCCCTGCGTGGAAGAGTGTACATACTTCTAGGGTGTAAATACTTCATGGTGTATAAACATGGCTGAAAGAAAGGACCTCTGAATTAGGAATAAAATCAGGCTCCACAACCAACAAGGCCAACATCGGGACAAAAACAATACTCCCTCATTGGGAAGAACTATTTAAGAAAATTAAGAAGGATGAAACCCTCAAGTATGCCCCACACAACAATCCTTATATGAGAAAACTCGACGACGAAGTTCTCTCGAATGTCCGCAAGGCTTATTTGCACATGGTGGCAAGCAGGACTCTGGTATTTCCCTGCATTGAAAACTTGAAATGGATTATTGATCACACTGATACACAGAGGTGCTTTTTTAACGACGACAATGGAGGATGCGTTGAGGTTTTCCTCCCAGTAGAAGTTCAGAGTTACTACAAGCTAAGGGAGTTGGAAGATCGTTTAAGCACTGAATTTGTTTTGAGTTTCTATCAGAAGCACGACACCAGCAAGATAATGGCGTCCTGGTGGAGAGAGGATAAAATTTTCACCAATCAAACTTCCGACTGGTACCCAACAACCAACCTGAGAGAGCCTTACATATATCTAATGGCCATTCTCGGTCGATTGTATGGGGAGAAAGACTACGCCAAGTTTTCGAAGGCATGGATGCCTCTGGCTTATACTGTAGCCATTTCTGGAATAGGTTTTAACTGGGGTGCAATCATCTCCAAACAGTTGAGCAATTGCATACGACAAGATCAGACACCAAAAGAGGGAGAAACCCCTTCCTTCTACATGTCCTCGTATCTGTTGGACGTCGTCTGTGCCAAGAACGTATTTGCTGGAATGAACTTAAGCTAGAATTCCTCTGATCTCTCGGTCCAAGTATACTTCAGCATCCTTTGGGAAAACATATACAAGAAATCTTATTCGCTCATCTATGACCAGTTTATTGCACGCATTTATTCTCTGTTGTTCAAGAAAGAATGCCCAAGGCTGTCGGATGCAACCAAAAGGGTGGTATCAAAAGTAGGCCACTGGTATCTAGATGAGCGTGAGACCTACATCAGGGATTTTGGTGCCACAGGAGCACCCCATCTGTTACCTGTATATGTCCCTGATCAACTAGTATTAGGGGAGATCTATTATCAGACCATTTTGCAGGGCTACAACGCCACTTTGGTAAAGGACAAGAAGCGGGCCTTCATACCTTATGGGTTTCATATTGGCTTCTACGTGGTCAAAGACACCACGTAGGCCAAGCAAGAAGGATTACGTCAATTAGAATTTTGATTCTGGACTGGTCGTTTTCACAAACATGATCCTAAAGGTCTAGTCATGAAGCATGCATCATAGGTATCATCATGTTGTCCCTATGCCCATGACTGGTTTGAGGATGAACTATTCACCGAGAACGCTCAAGACTGGGATGAGGTGGTGGAAAGGATGGCTAATCCTAAAGCAACCAATTTTAAAGCCATGATTTTGGATGAGAAAGAAACAATCCTAGAACAATCAGCTCAAGATATCCTCAGGGATAGAAAAGAAAGGATATTATATGAATCGGTCGAAGCGGTGGAAGTTTCTCAAGAAAATACCAAATCAGCAGAGATATCCCAGGAAAATCCATTACAGGATATGGATCTCCCTGAGACTCAGAATGCACAGGAGAGAGGGTCACTCATGTATCAACAAGCCCAGCTGTTAATGAAGAAGATGCAGGACAACCTGGACCTCGTCAAATTGTGAAGGCTTCCTAGCGATAGCCCAGAAGAAAACCCGGTGGAGCCAAGCGACCCCGATTTCCTAAACCTTGATAACACCAATGGGTCAGATGACCCTAAATCCACAACACCAGCGGCCAATTCATCGGCAGGTGCGACGACTCAACTAGAGATAGGTCGAGTATTAGTAGAAACAAGTGTTCCTAACCCTCTGACCGAGTTCATCAATGTATACAATGATGATGAGAGCCTAGAAGCATCTCAAAGAACCCATGTGCATGTCCAAGAAGAAAAGGGACATGATAATACTTCTCCTCCTACTCCCGAGGTTCAAACCCAAGAAATTCCACAAAAGGAAAAGGAAGTCGAAAGCAGCCTCAACACAAATATGTCTGATGCGTCGAAGAATCAAGAAGACAATCTGAACGACAAGTCAGAACCGGGCAAGCCAAAGGAAGGATTCTCGCAAAATGATGTCATTGTTTCAACTTGACACTCCGATCCCCAATAAGATTCAAGAAGAGCTCAGGCCTTCAGAGCACAACGAGGAAGTTCGGGAACCAGATCTTGAACAAATTCACACCATTGGAAGTCTGGGAAACACACTCACATGGGGTGATCAACAGATTCTGGAACTAGTGGACAAAGTAGAATATCTCTATGAAATCTCTTATGATAGAAAGAGGAAAGCCATCGTCCAAAGAAACACAAAGAAAAGGAGGATCACATTGGATCACTCCATCCTCATCACCACAAAGGAGAACTTGATAAACACAGAAAATGCCCGAACATTGGAGCTCCTCGACATGGGAATGGCGATCTCGGAAGCCACCCGGGATAGAGCCAAACAAGATGAATCAGAGTTGGTCATCGCCCGGAAGGAACTAGAAAATTTGCGCCACCTGGATGAATACTATTAGGGCACCACTCAAATAGTAGTTTACCTAAGGAGTAAGTTCGAAGAGGCCTAAAACAAGTTCAAGAAGGAGTGACACTCTTTTACTGCAAAGATTGGCAAATTTAAGGAGGATAATCTCATGGCACTCGCGACGCACAAGGACATGGAGAGGTGGCATGAAAAGGCGCAGCAGGCCGTAGAGAGACTCGAGTACATAGATGCAGTTCAGCAGGGTCGAGATAAAGAAGAACACAACATCCGAATGTTGGGAAAAAGAAGTCTCGATCGCATGAAAATATCAGCCGAGTATTGGGCTAAGATGTCGTAGGAGCCACATCGAGACATTAAGGAGCAGTGGGACAAATGAAAAAAACATTGGGGTAAAATCAAAAAATCGATGAAGGATATCGGACTCCTCCAGTTCGGCACCCCCGACGACTTCGTCGACCTGCACGACGTAGTCGAATCACACACTAGGAAAGATGCATTATGGGCTGAAGAGATGGCGAAAGTGACTGACACAGCTCCAGGACAAGTGCAAAGGTTTATGGAACATCCGATCAGAGCTCAGACTGTTCTATAGCAGTTAAACACCAGTCTGGTGAAATATCGGGCGCATGCGATGGAGGTCGGAGGAATTTACGCGGCTCTGATGGAACAACACAGATTTCCATGGGCCTAGGCCTGCGAAGAGTTGTTTATCAGTTGGTCTGAATATGATAAAAACCACCCTTTCGAGTGATGTCCTAATTTGACTATTAAAGAAACTGTTAGAAGGTGAAGCCATGTGGCGATTTTTGTTTTTCTTAAGCTGCACTTAGCCGTTATTTTCAGTTGAACTTTACATTATAAATAAAGACTTTGACCAATTAGTTAGGGGTTGATGGTTGTGTGAGTGACATTTCTTGTCCTAGGCACAAGAGTATTCGGTTCTGCAAGTTGCACGAGGAGTGCCCAAGTGCAGCGAACAGAAGAAGTCCTTTTCGGACTTAAAATCAAGTGAGCGAGCAAAATTATAGTGTCAACGATCTGGATCCATCCATATGAGCATATCAACGAGTGGCGGGAAATCGCGGATAGAAAGGTGCGCCGAAGAAAACGCAATGGATGGCACCCATATTGTATGCAGGGAAGAGTAACAACCGTCCATCCGAGGGACGCGTGGCGCGAGATCTAGTCGCGTCGTTTTTTCGGCAGTCGCGAGTTCAGGGGGTGAAGGTTTTATGTCGTTGTATATTCCAAAACCCTGAACCCCGAAGTGCCGATGGCGCCCAAAGTTGGGCCCGCAGTATCAAGGGGCAGTCTCGGCCATCCATCCATAGGAGACACCTAGCGCGCGATTAGGCTCCTCGTCGTTTCGCCCATCGCGATTTCAACAAGTAAGGATCAGCTCGTGGTCACCTGGGAAATAAAAGAGTTGTGCAAAGGGGGCCAAAGGCGTCGGGTCCATTCGCCGAAAGGTTCATCGCGTTCTCTGGGTGTCATTTGATCCTACCTCAAGCCTGGTTTTCTCTTGAAGTAAATGAAGGTAAGGAAGAGTGGTTGAAACATCTCTTCATGCATTAAGTGCAAGATATGGAGGTTCCGGCAGACAGTCTACCTGATACGGTCCTGTACACTGATTTTCTCCAAAAGGTCATGGTCAGTCCTCATCTGACCAGAAAAAAGTCTCCATGCGCCATGTTGGCCTTTAATGTTGCTGCTATCTCCTGTGCAGGAGCCATGCGCAGTTAAGGTGGCATCTGACGAAAGTTACCCAACCAAATTCGGCCGAGGGGACACCAAGTTTTGGGTGCACGATCGGCCAGAGTCTGCATGCGCAGACTGTCAGAAGACATGCAGATGCAATGTTTTTAATGCAACGTCTTATTTTTGCTGTTGTTGTTGTTTTGGAGTATATGTAGGCGTTTTCGCCATTTTTGGAATGATCGATGGTTGAGCAAGGCTCTCGGTGGTAAAGCTTTAATGAAACACTGTTATTTCTGGTTATGTATGAACTCTTGAGACTTCTTGCCTTATGAATGTCAGTTTCTTTCACGTCCTTGTTCAAACTGCATTAGAGCAGCTCGGAATTGGAGAATCCAGTCGAGTTGTAACTGTTATAGGATGATGTAGAATTTGATCACTGTGACAGTCGCATTGTCTCTAATCAGTCCTTGTGATTTACCTAACGCTAAACAACTTGGAATTGGAGAATCCAGTCAAGTCCCTCTTTCGGTATCTCGAAGCCCTGAACCAGAGGATCCTGCATTCAGATTTTTTATTCTACAAATTACTGAAAGCCTGTTGCCCGAAGTAGTTTGTTCACTCTTCTTATCAAGTCTTCCACCTGTTCACCTTTTAATCAACCCGTTGACTGAAGTTAGATCAAGACCTCCTTTGTTTCTTACATGATGGACCCAGTCTCTGAGTTAGAGTGACATCTCCCTGAGTCTCTATCCATTTGATCACCCATTAAAAACCACTGTGACGTGAAACTAATGGGTCTCGGGCTCTGCTCCTGCAAGCAATCCAGGAGTGACTTCCGTCGCCAACATTTATGGCACCGTTACCGGGGATGAAATTGAAGATTTTCCCTGGGCAGAATGACATTGAGCCTCTGATTCTGAAGGTGCATCAGACATCAGAACCCTTAAAGATTGCTACTGTGCACCTGACGACTCCACTGTGGTGACTCCAGGGTTTCCACATCACTGTTTCAGTTGTGGCTACTGTTAGCACACCTGAAAGCTGACCCTAAGGAGATTTCTCGAGAAGGTTTCAGCAGCTTCTTTCTTAGCCTGAGAAGCTTCCTGGGGTAACAACAACGTTAGGATATGGCATTTGATGGTGAACAAGGACCAGACACATTCGAAGCTGCGCATATTTCACCTGGCGACTTCATGATTCGAGGATCGATTGGCGACTCCACTAGTTCAGATGGAGAAGATCTTGGCTTGCAAGTTTGCTCCTTTTGATTTTTCTGCTATTCCCGGTTTTCCTAATGTTGTCCCCTCACCGAATGAATGGGGTGATTATTTGCCCAGATTTGGAAAATGTGAAGGGGACAACCCTGCTCAGCACCTCAGCGAGTTTCATGAACTCATGCGTCAGTGGGAGATACATCATGAGGATGTATTACTGAAGATGTTCATGTTCTCGTTAGCAGGGGATGCGTGTAAATGGTATCATTCTTTACCCCCTGCTATCATTTCTTCACTCAGTGAATTCCATGCATCCTTCATTGCCTATTGTCAGGAGCTTTATCCCTCTGAGTTGATTTTTCATAGCTGTTGTGAGGGATACTACAACAAATGTATACAAGATAGAGCCATCTCTTATGTAGGCTATGAGGATGATCCTAATGACCTGGATCAGAATGCAGTCATTTCTCCTCCCCATTCGTCTGTTTCAAGCGAAGTTATGGAGCTGGTAAAATCTATCACTGCTAGACTTGACAGGTGGGAAGTTGAGCGATGTGCAAAGGATTTTGGTATCTCTGCAATGGATGACTATGAATATCCCGAGGAGGAAGAAGATGCTTCGGGCGAAGTTATGGAACTGATAAAATCTATCACTGCCAGACTTGACAGGTGGGAAGCTGAACAATGTGCTGAGGATTTCCCATCCTTTGAAGCAGAGGCCCTTAGCAGCTCTATTGAGGGTGATTATGAAAAAAAAATTCCCACGGTTCATGTTTATGGTCATTATGAATCTGACCCATGGGAGAGCCAAGAAGAAGAAATCCTCCCAGATATGATTATGTCTGATGAAGGCTGTGATGATGGGGGCTGTAAGGATAGAAGACTGGGGGAAGAATATGCTCTGAGTGACCTGATAGAACAGGCGAAATCTCTCACTGCCCAACATGCAAGGTTGGAATCTGAAGGCAACGGAGAGAATTTTCCAGTCTTCAAGGCAGATGATTTGAGCAGCTCTTTTGAAGAGATTATTGAAGATTTATGGGATGCGTCAGCATCTGCCCCCGATGAGCTTGTTGTCTCAGATCAAAATGATGAAGAGGTAGTTGTGGAAGAGGATTGTTCTCTTTTCCTTCACAATATTTCCCATGATGTGTTTACATTTGGGGTCGAAACGGAGGAGCAGGGGATAGTTCCATTTCTGCAAGTTGGAGAAGCTCTTTTCCCCCCCGACTTTGATGATTATCTGGAAGAGGAGCAACAGAACCCCACATCACCTTTTTCTTATCAGAGCAGCCAGACCACCTATGACAATTACGAATCAGAGTCTGAGCTCGATATGCTGGATTTCCAAGAGTAGGTCGCAGAACCTTGTCCTCTGCTCACTAAGGAAAATCATCACGAGGAAATCAACCATCTCATTCTTTCAGGAGACGCTGAGCAGTACGAGGAAGAGAAGAATTTACCTGGGGAAGTTGTTTATGATGAATACGAATCCGACCTGGGGGAGAGCCAAGAAGAAGAGGAAAAGGAACCAGACGAACAGCTGAGCACATATTTCATTCCAGAGCCAGTCAACGAGCAACTACAGCCTGAGATCAGTGAGCCTACGTTAGTTGTCCACTCACCTGTGCTTATCAAAGATATTCAACCACATGTGAGCAACTCTGTAGTAGAGGAAGCTGCCTATCGCGAATTTTTCGAGATTCGCCACGCATTCTATGACCCTGTCGGCGAATACATGGAGTGGCATGTCCTTTATGCCTTGGATCCGCCCTATTCCATATCAACTTCACCCTGTGAGAAGAAGTTGAAGAGTGTAGACGTTATGTTGTCACGGTTACACCATCTGCTGGTGATCATCGATAGAAAGAAAGAGCTTCCCTTCAGGAAGTTGCTTGATTGGCTATGGTGGAAGTCTGCTTTCACCTATCCCCATGTAAAGTGTTTTATTAGTTTAGGATTGTATATAAATAAGCTCCTTTGAGCATGTATTTTTATTTTGTTGCTTTTATTTTTTGTCTTGTATTTTCAGCAGCGCGATGTTTTGAGCATGACTCCATATCCCAACAGCAAGGCACTGAAGCTGCGGAATGAGTTCTTAGAGCATCACAGGGATGACTCTATCCCCCATGGAGCCTAATGTTAGCGACATTTCTTTTCCTAGGCACAAGAGTATTCGGGTATGCAAGTTGTACAAGGAGCGCCCAAGCGCAGCGAACATAAGAATTCCTTTTCGGACTTAAAATCAAGCGAGCGGGAAAAATTATAGTGTCAACGATCTGGATCCATCCATATGAGCATATCAACGGGTGGCGGGAAATCGTGGATAGAAAGGTGCGCCGAAGATAATGCAATGGATGGTTCCCATATTGTATGCAGGGAAGAGTAACAGTCGTCCATCCGAGGGACGCGTGGCGCAAGATCCAGTCACGTCGGTTTTTCAGCAGTCGCGAGTTCAGGGGGTGAAGGTTTTATGTCGTTGTATATTTTGAAACCTCGAACCCCGAAGCGTCGATGGTGCCCAAAGTTGGGCCCGCAGTATCAAGGGGCAGTCTCGACCGTCCATCCATAGGAGACACCTAGCACACTATTAGGCTCCTCGATGTTTCTCCCATCGCGATTTCAAGAAGTAAGGATCAGCCCATGGTCACCTGGGAAATCAAAGAGCTGCGCAAAGGGGGGCAAAGGTGTCAGGTCCATTCGCCGAAAGGTTCATCGCGTTCTCCGGGTGTCATTTGATCCGACCTCAAGCCTGGTTTTCGATTGAAGTAAATGAAGGTAAGGAAGAGTGGTTGAAACATCTCTTCATGCATTAAGTGCAAGATATGGAGGTTCTGACAGATAGTCTGCCCGATACGGTCCTGTACACTGATTTTCTCCAAAAGATCATGGCTGGTCCTCATATGACCAGAAAAAAGTCTGTGCGCGCCATGTTGGCCTTTAATGTTGCTGCTATCTCCCGTGCAGGAGCCATGCACAGTTAAGGCGACGTCTGACGAAAGTTACCCGACAAAATTCGGCCGAGGGGACACCAAGTCTTGGGTGCATGATCGGCCAGAGTCTGCATGCGCAGATTGTCAGAAGACATGCAGATGCAATGTTTTTAATGCAGTGTCTTGTTTTTACTATTGTTGTTGTTTTGGAGTATATGTAGGCGTTTTCGCCATTTTTGGAATGATCGATGGTTGAGCAAGGCTCCCGGTCGTAAAGATTTAATGAAACACTTTTATTTCTGGTTATGTATGAACTCTTGAGACTTCTTGCCTTATGAATGTCAGTTTCTTTCACGTCCTTGTTCAAACTGTGTTAGAGAAGCTCGGAATTGGAGAATCCAGTCGAGTTGTAACTATTATAGGATGATGTAGAATTTGATCACTGTGACAGTCGCATTGTCTCTAATCAGTCCTTATGATTTACCTAACGTTGAACGACTTGGAATTGGAGAATCTAGTCAAGTCCCTCTTTCAGTATCTCGAAGCCCTGAACCAGAAGATCCCGCATTCAGATTTTTTCTTCTACAAATTACTGAAAGCCTGTTGCCCGAAGTAGTTTGTTCACTCTTCTTATCAAGTCTTCCACCTGTTCACCTTTTAATCAACCCGCTGACTGAAGTTAGATCAAGACCTCCTTTGTTTCTTACATGCCAGACCCAGTCTCTGAGTTAGAGTGACATCTCCCCGAGTCTCTGTCCATTTGATCACCCATTAAAAACCACCGTGACGTGAAACTGATGGGCATCGGGCTCTGCTCCTGCAAGCAATCCAGGAGTGACTTTCGTCGCCAACAGGTTGTTTCAAGAACTCTTTCTTTCTTGTTGTTAAGAATTATTTTGAAGCTACTATGAATTTAGAAGTCCTTCTGGACCAAATACAAAGTTATTTTCATCAAATGCATGTGTGAGTGGATGCAGAGAAGAACTATTTCCTATCTTGTTTCATGAATAGATGTAACAAGTACGAGTTGTCCAATTTATTGTCAAGTTATCTAGTGCAATGCTTTGATGTTATTTTCTTTAATGATGAAGATGATGAATCGTTGTGTGATTATGTGATGAATGATTATGGTAGATGAATTATTTTGCTTGTTGTTATCTTATTGCGTAATGTGTTTTTATTTCTGATGAATAGTAATCTCATATAGTAATTGGATGCTCACATTGTTAACGTATTAGTACTAGGCCTTTGGTATAGAATTTTCGTATGCATGTTTGAGTAGCGGGTTATCCCAAGCTCAACCTCTTCCCCAGTAGTTAGAACTTAATTTTGTTTTGTTTCCAAGTTGGCTTATACTGACTTACACCTCACATCGGTCCCACTCAAGGAAAAATACAAAAGAGATAGTCCAAACTGAAGGAAGCGCCTTCACAAGAAACCGTTAAAGCCCATTGATTAATTGGTCATATCGCAAGATCTGGAGAACCATTCCATTCCAAATGCTGCAGAGTCTAATTGGGCCTTGGTGGCGGGTTTGGTTCCTACTGTTGAACTAGGGATTTAATACCCATCAACAACACATAGTGATCCTCTTTGCTTCTTATGAATCCAAGTCCCAACATATAAGTATCAAATTTTTGATACCACATCCTTGGTGATTGTTTTAAACCATACAGGGACGTTTTTAGCTTGCATACCAACTTCTTTCCCTTCACAACAAATCCTTCTAGCTACTTCATATATATTTCTTCTTCCATATCCCCATGTAGGAATTTTGTCTTCACATCCATCTATTCTATTTCAAAATCAAATGCGACAACAATAGATAACATAAATCTTATAGAAATTAACTTGGAAACAACAGAAAAAATCTCACCAAAATCAATTCCCTCAACCTAGGAATAACCCTTTTCTACTATCTGAGTTTTGTATTTCTCTACTTTACCTTATGTATTCAACTTATTTTTAAATACCCATTTGTTTCCAATGGTATTTCTTCCATTTGGAAACTCCACTAGATCCCAAGCCTCATTCTTATCCAAGGTTTCCATTTCTTCATCCATGGAATTTTTCCAGAGATTTACATATTTTGAATCCACTGCCTCCCTGACAGTTCTAGGTTCATCATCAATAATAGACAAATAAAAAATTGAACGGAAATCACATGGATTATACCTTTCAAGTAGCCTTCTTTCTCAAACCGATCTCCTCAATATTGGAGTATGAGGATCTTCTTCTTCTGATTCCTATTCTTTTGTAGAGTCTGATTCATCATCCTTTAAATCAAACTCTATTTTCTCTTTTTCTTCCTTACTTGGTAGGACTTCATATTTAACATCATCCTTCATTTCTCTAAATACCAATCTCGGCTATGCACAACCTTCTTAGTTTCTGGGTTCCAAAGTTTATAACCTTTGAGATTATCTTTATGCCCAATATAGATACACTTTTCAACCTTCTTATCTAGCTTACTCTTGTTTTCCTTTGGAACATGAACATAGGCCTCACAACCAAATACCTTGAGATGTGTGAGAGAAGGTTTCTTACTAGGCCATACCTATTGTGGAGTCTTGTCATCCAACATTAATGAGGGTGATCTGTTGACCAGGTAACATGTAGTACTCGTTGCCTTTGCCCATAATTATCTCCCTAACCTAGAACCACTGAGCATGCACCTTTCTTTTTCCATCAGCCTCTTGTTCATCCTTTCTGCATCTCAATTCTACTAAGGTGTATATCAAGTAGTCTTCTACTTTGCTATACCGCACTTCTTACATATTTTTTCAAATTAATTCCCACAGAACTCTCTGCCATTATCTATCCTGAGCACCTTAATTCTTTTCTATGTTTGATTCTCAACAAGAGACTTAAACTCTTTAAACCTATTAAAGACTTCAGATTTATTCCTGAGGAAATATATCCAAGTATTCCTCGAGAAGCCATCTATAAATTAGACATAGTACACAAATTTTCTCAATGATGGAACTGGCATAGGTCCAAACACATCACTGTGAACTAGATATAAAATTCCTTATGTCCTTGTTGCACCAGAGGGGAATCTTACCCGATTTTGTTTCCCATATACACAATGTTCATAGAAATAAAAATCCGGAGAGAAGTTAGACATACCTTCAACCATACCTTTACCATGTAGTAGTTGAAGACCCTTCTCTCCAATATGCCTCAGTCTTTGATTCCACAACATAACTTTTTATCCAGAGACTGTAGGATTTCTTTCTTATTCAACTCCAATATCAAGAACAATGGAACTATTACACCCATCACTAATAGTTATTACTTGTAGCTTATACATAGTTCCAAACTGAACTCCCTTCAGCAACACCATTGCTCCTCGAACCATCCTGTAGGTTTCCTTTTCAAATATTGTTTTTACCCATGCATCCTCCATTTTTCTTACATAAATCAAATTTCTAGCCAATCTTGAGATGTGCATAACACTAGGTAGTGTTCTAATCCTTCCATCTATGAGCCTCAACTTGACTTTTACTTGACCTATTATTTTGGTTGTCGATTCATCACCTAGTAAAACATTACCTCCATCATACCTTTCATATTCACGGAACCACTTCCTGTGGGGAGTCATATGAAAAGATGCACCTAAGTCAACCAACCGTGACTCATCATCTACATGTGTGCTTGAAGAAGCCAAGTTCACATCCCCTCCTTCTTCCTTGGAGTTATTTTCTTCTGTAGAAGAAGATTCTTTAGATCCCTTCTTTTTCTCAACTTTGGATCTACATTGCTTCTTGTAGTGCCCTTCTTTTCCACATCTCCAACATACCTTTACAAACTTTCTGGGAGACGTATATATTCCCTTAGACTTAGATCTCCCACTTGAGGACTTAGATATATTTCTTTCCTAAGAGCATCCTCTTGCAAATAATTCATCTGTGCTCTGCCCCTCCATGTTCTTTTGTCTCATCTCCTTCGACAACAAGGATGAGACCACTTCATCAAACTTAAAGTTAGTTGTATTACTACCTATGGTCACAACCAGACTATCCCACGAGTCTGGTAAAGAGCACAGTAAACTGATACACTTATCTTCATTTGAAATTTTAATCTCAATAGATACTAACTGACTTACCAAAGTATTGAAGGCATTCAAATTCTATGCCACCGAGTCTCCATCTCACATCCTCAGGTTATACAACTTCTTTCTCATGAATAGTTTATTTACTAGGGGCTTAGACTGATACAACTTCCCCAACTTATCCCATAAATATTTGGTTGTATCTTCCTTTAACATATTCAGTAATATTGACTCTGAGAGACACATTCGGGTTGTTTTATTCGCCTTTTGATCCAACTTATTCCGGTCATCTGTTGAAGTTTCTATAGGTGCAGTACCTTGATCCACCGTGATCCATTGATCTCTTTCCACCAATAGATCTTCCATATTGAGCTTCAACAACTCAAAAATTTTCCCATTAAACTTCTTGATCTCCATTTTCAAACTGCTCTCCATTTATTTTCACCCAAAAAATCATTACCATAGATCTCTCACTATACCAAGGCTTATCACATTCCCGAGCCAAACCCTTGACTGCAAAGGCATCCCCCTAAAGCCAACAAATCTCTGATACCAAATGTAGATTTTAACCTTATACGATATTTTAGTGCAAACATATTTTCTATAAAAGAACGGAAAATATACAATGGAAGATACACACATTACACAGAGATTTTTCCCTTGGAAACCCAAACTAGGAAAACCAACATTTTAGATATTCATTCAAAGTGATACATTGTTTACAATACAATATACATATAGGATCCAACGACATCCAAAACCCTAACCCAATGACCTGGATTAATCAACAACCCTAATTCCTTAACAGAAAATAGAAAACCATCGACAAAAACCATGTGCCGAAAAACTGCCCAACAATGGACATGAAAATCAAGGCAACATGAAAAATGAGGCAAATATGTGACACATTTCTAGAGGAAAAAAAAAATTCTCAAGGGTGTTGCCCTCAAACCTCCCTACACGCTCGACGCAACATATCAGACACTAGGTCTAGTCATGCGAAGAATATAACACATACCCAACATTAACATGTAATCTTAGCATGCAGTCTTCACATGCAATCTAAATCTTAATAATTGAGATTAGAAATAGATTGTAACTCATGATTATACAAGAAAGGATAGGGTGAACGAGAAATACACTTGACAAGATTTGTGTTGAGAGAGTCGACACATAGAGTATTAGATCACGAAGGACTGTGGTTCAATATCTTGGATAGGTGAAGAAGGAATTTCATCCAGAGATCATACAGATCAAGGAGAAGAGAGAATAGAGGCATGCGCAGGTGGGTTTCAGTCAAAGGAAGCCATAGGAGAGTGTTGGATCATACAGATCTTTCCTTACAGGTTTTCTTTACACATCCACAGGTCACAGTGGAGACAATCACGGATATTTGTGGGTTGCAGAAGGGAAAGTCGTGGATACCTTGAAAAGCATGCCATAATTGGTCGTACAATAGGTCAAACCTTTCAAGGTTAGTCTGCAATTGTATTTATCTCAGTGGACCATTATTATTGTTATGGGAGCCCTAATTTTATCATAATAAAATCATTCTCAGTATTATTTTTTCCTTATAATGTTTTTCCAGGGGTATCTACCCAAACAATTTGGTGTTTGTGTGTGCATGATTTGGTTTCCTAGTTTATGCTTCCGCTGCATGATATTGAGTTGAATATTTCAGTAGTGTATTTTTTTGTGTGAGCTGCTAATCTAATTACAGTAAGGAAATCACTAGATAACAAAGTACCTAGGTGTTGGAGTAATAATTTTAACATGTTATGTGTTGTATTTTTTTAACCGAGCCCCATTAACCACTTTTTGAAACGGGTGCCCTTACAAGGTTCTCAGATAGACTGCTCCAGTTGGTCATATATCTCTGACAAGATATGGGTCTAACCACGAAGTTTCAAGTTTTCAAGGTTTCCCTTTTATCTGACCATCATACATTAGTACCAAATCTCCTTATTTATATATTTTTTCCTCAAGTTTCATTCATACCAAGCTTTTTGTTGTTGTTTTTGAACTTCTTGATGATGGAGAGACATGAGTCTTTATTCTTTCAGTTTATTGAGCTGATAAAAGAGTTATTTTGTATTTAGGGTAAGTTCATACCTCGGGACAGATGTTTCTCTTTCTATGCTTTCCCATAAGTGTAGGGTAAGGTCATACCTTAGGACAGATGCCACCCTTTCTACCCTTTCTACATTTAAAGGGGGTTTGACCAGTTGACCTTTTATAAGAAATATTATATTCCCATAGTATTACAGGGACCTTATCATCCCAATCATCCTTGTTGATCCTATTGGTGGGAGGAATGGAAAAATCCTCACTCAAGCATTTTCGAATCTCATCAGGCTAGGTGAGATAGACGGGATTGTAACCCTGGGCTTATATCTTGTGTAAAATATCGATCAGACCTCGAGAAATAGATTCTTGGATCTGATGTTATTTTAAAAGTATTTAAATTTTGTATCGTTTATGTGAAATAAACTAAAGAATAGAAAATGTACTTGCAAAATGAATTTATAAAAATATTTGAACAAGTAAATGCAAGAAAGCATAAATCTAAAAATTAGTACACAACAAGTCTTATAAATGAGATGAAATCAAAAAATAGCTTTATTTATCTCAAACTAAGTTACAACTAAGTTTATATTTTCAAACCCATGTGAGGGTTTGGATTAGAATTACACTTAGAAGTATAAGATGTTATTTGAATCATACATAGAAAATTGGTTTTGAAAGACGAAGACTAGAACTGAAAACTGAACTAGATCAGTCCAAGCTACAAGTACATCATTGTTTTTAACTCTACAAAAATAGCATTATTCAACACTTAAATAAATTCAGAACTTTCAACTAAAACTAAACATACATTCAAGAAGAATGAATGACCTTGGAGCATGTCAATAATCAATGCTTCCTAGTCCCTTTCTTTTCCACCTTCAGCATAACCCTCATATCAACAAGATAACTTAGCTCTAAAGAAACTTAGAATAGAATGAATAAATAGATAATATTCTCACTTGAGGCAAGAGAAAACCTTATAAGAAATTCACTTCTCTGTTTTCTCCTCCTCTTTTGTCTTGCTCTCCTTCTTTTGTATCTTCAAAAAGTAGTTTGAGTAGTTCAACTCCCTTTTTTTTCAAGTTAAATAACTTTAATTAGGAGAGGAAAGATTTTATTTATAATAAGGATAATAAATATTAAATAATAGGTGGGGTCCCACTAGGTTTTCATTCATTTATTTCCAACATTTCCCTTGTAACTCCAAAATGATTAAAAACTATGAATATGTCAGCATCATAAAATATATCATAAAGTAATCCATATAAAACATACCAAACCATCAACACTTGCATTTCCCAAAAATATCGTAATGGCATGATATTTAAAATTCTCAAAATAATATCATGAGTTTGGTTTCCATCTAAAATGTCCATCAAGTGTCTAAATTGTAATTTCATAATACAAATTAAAATAAATTAGAAACAATATTTATTTTTAGATGATCCCTTTCTTTCCCTACTTCCTTCTGAGACATCAGGCCTGAGTTTAAGTGTCTTTATTATAAGACTTCTTTCTTCTAATTTCTCTATCTCATGGTGCATATCACTTAAAGTGAATTCTCTCCTATTATTGTATGCTTTGGCTGAAGGCTAATTGGAATGTATGGAAGAGGATTGAGATGTCTCTGAGCTAGCTGAATCGATGGGTTGTTTTCCTTTGTCAATTTGGGGTTCATTGGGTAGCATTTTATAATTTATAGGAACTCGAATTGGCTGGGCCATGGAGGAAACATATGCAATATGTGGAATTGATTGTAGAGGATGAGGTGGAGGAAAAGGGTTATCAGGCCAACAAGCCATTCCATACGGAGGATTCATGGGGTTATTTTCCCAACTATCATTGGTTGGCTACATAGGAGGTTTAGGGAAATCTGCAATACTAGGATGTGGTTGTAGGGGAGGATTAGGAGGAGCTTGAGGTTGTGGCAATGTTGGATTCCCACCTAGGTTTAAATATCCAGTTGTGTACCAGTTGCCTAAGATCTTTAGAATCATCATCAAAATGAATTGAAAATCTCATTTTTTTTGTCTCCCTTGTTTCCAAAATGCATTGGGAAATATTCCTCTTTTTCTGTTGTTTCCTCTATTTCCACTCTTGTTACTTCATCGAATGAAAAAAATCATCTAATTGCATCACCATTCCAATTAGTATATAATTCTTAAATTAAAATGCAAGACATAGTTTAGTAAACATATATTACAATTATGTTCAAAATGATTTAGCTATGGCTCTGAAAATGACAAAGTAATTCAATCATGCAAGGGAACATTGGGTAGGAATAAATGCAAACAACGAAGAAAATACACATTTTGGCAGACACCCTTCTCATTATTTTGCCTTACAAAATCTAAATTGTACACCTTTTTGCAAAATTATCTTCATATAAATGGTCTATTATCTCTTTGAACAAGGGAAGTGAGTGAAAAATGAATAAATACATGACAGGGATACAATGACAAAAGGGAGTGTAATTAGCAAAAAATAATATGAAATGATAGAAATACATGAGAAATTTATTTTCAATGTTCATACACAATCAATCATTTATGTTCATAAAATTGTATAAAAAAATTCATTATAGAGCTAATAATACATGTGTAGTTATTTTGAGAGGATTCCCAAACAATTCCCAAAAAAAATCATGTGTTTCTAGATCATTCCTTTCACCCAAAACTATATTTCTAAACTGCATAATAATCTGATTTTACATCATCCAAGTCAAAATATCAAACTTGCCATATATCATCCTTTGACTAGAAAATAAAGTCAATGCCATATAAAGGTCTTCCATAATAAACAAATCTTCAATAAACCTTACTTAAAGGCTTCTCTTAATCAAAACTACATAAACAAGGGAGAATGGCATGGAATAGAATGAAATATGATTGGAAATAAATAGGAATAATGAGTGGAAAATGATAAATAATCAGGGGATAATGCCTAGTAGTTTATGTAATAGAATTTTTCACTTACATATCATGCCTTTATATTCATTTCCAAATATGTATTTTCTCTTTATAATTAACAACTAAAACCCCGTGCCATACCTTAACATTGAAAACCTCTTGAATGACTAGTTGGAAATTTGTTATATGAATTCGACCAATATTTACCTCTTTTCAGGAAAACCCATATTTCATAATCATGGCTATTTAGAACTTTTGGTTTAAAAATAATGCAAAGGTTGGTATGCGAGTCAAAATTAGACTTAGTATTGTAATCATAGAAGAACAAGAGGGCATACATCCTTAACTTGCATAATGAACATAGTAAGTTTCAAGCACAAGGTGAGATTTATTTTCCAAAAACGAAATGACCCCAATTATGTTGAATTATCCAAGAGCTCAAACATAATAGAGATAGGAAAAACTGAGGAAATAAACTTGACTTATAACCATATGAAACTTTTATAAGTTCATCGGTACCAACAATGGATCGAACCCAAGGGATGAGGGTACTCGGATGCATGAAAATAATAATAGATTAGTTTTATATCTAGTAGGAGAATCAATAGGCACACAACCTCATCTCTTGGAAAAGAACGGGGATAGGTTCGAGCACAAGAAAATCCTAATTTTAAAATAAATCCAAAATGAAATACAAACCATTACTCTAATATAACTACGAGCTCGATTCATAGCTTCAATTTTTTTTAAATGATAATGGACATGGACATGGACATAATGAGCATGGTATCCATCAAAACTTATGAAACTTTAATCAATACATTCATATGACTGAGGTTCCAACCCAGGTAACGGATCATGCTCAATACTAGTTGCATATGTGTAGTCAATAGTGAACAAACCATTTATGAATCCAAGTTCAAATCCAAGCCAAGAGTAAACAAATATACATTATAATAGAAATGGGTTCGACCCATAATTCATTCTTCTTCGAAAACCCATTCTTTTCAAAAAATCTTGCAAGAAAATGAAAAATGATAATATGAATTTGGAAGGAATAATGCATACACCAAAGGATGGCATAAACATTTTTTCTTTTTGCAAATGAAAACACTCAAACGACATTCAAACATTTTCTTTCTTCATGAGTGAAAAGAAGGGAAAATGAATACTTCCACACTCATTACCAATCAATTAAGAGCCATTGCTACTTCATTAGCTAACAAAACTTATTCAAAAGATGTTCATCGATTGGTGAGTACATACCTTTTCCGAGAAGCATTTTTATACCAACTATGGAGGCTAAGACGGTTGCAACAACTAACGGTAGAAGGGTTTCCAAAGTCAATTTGTATCTCTCCATCCACATACCAAAACCAAATTAAATGACAATTACCCTAACCAGCAAGAGGTGGTAAAGCGTGGGCTTGTGGGAATTAATGTCCATGTCCTCTTTCATTCAATGCATGGCTAGCTATATCCCATCATGTCGATATTCCAACCATCCACCATACCATATGTATATTCCAAACTCAAAGTGTTTGAATTAATGTCGATTGCACATTCAAACTTTGTCACAAACCAAACCATATAAACCTTATGCACTATGATATACATATGCAGCGTGTGCATCCATACGAATGGATCAGAACTTGTATCCATATTGTGTATATTAACAAACCAAATAATATGACCACATTTATTATACCATATGCATTGAGAAACCATTTACCATGTATGCCAAACCAACTCACACACACACACACACACACACACACACACACACACACACAACCTAAAAGACAAAATTAAACCATATAAACACTTAAAAGTTTGTATCACTGAAATATTTTAGCTTAATATTCCTTGAATTCCAAAGTATGGGCAACAAATTTTTATTTTACTAGGCATATAATATCATAAGAATACAACAAACCTTTCCTTTTGTAAATAATTTCATGAGTTCCATATTCAATATTTCCATGATGCTAAGAAGAGAATGGAGTTATGTTGCAACTTATCTGATATTACTTTGATCATAGTTTTATGTCTTCGCAAATTGCTATATATCATACCTACTAGCAATGCAAACAAATATTTTGCTTCATCCAAACATATGCATTCATAAACACCACAAGAAACTTGGGATCATTAAACTATCACCATAACTGAAATGATGCCTCAACTAAAACTAATGTATGCAAATGTTGAGGGAAATGTTATGTTTGGAAATAATCACTTCAATTTGTTTTCTCCTAGGGGACCCCACCTATTAGACATATTAATATTTTTTTATAAATATATGTAGGCCTCACAATTTTTTGTGAGATTTTATAGTACTAGGTGATGAATTATGAGTCAACAGATCACATAGTTTTTGTTAGACCCTTGTGAATGGTTTAATTGAAGGATTCGATCGAACCATTATCCTGGGGGTGATAGGTCATTGTTTTTCTATGGTCGATCATGAATTTTTTAGCAATATTTGGATTTCCCCATTGACAAAGTGTGTTCCCTTATCACTAATTATATTTAGGGGGCATCCAAATCTTGTTACTATATTCTCATATATAAAAAAAATGTGTTGTTTCTTTTTTTCATGACTCGACTGGTTCTGCTTCCGCCCATTTTGTCAAATATTCGACTGCAGTGATAATGTACTTTTCACATTTCCATTTATCTCTCTTCAAAAATGGGCCCACAAAGTCAAAATCCCAATTTTCAAACACTAAACTAGGGCTTACTGCGTGTAAGGGAATTTCAATTTTCCATATAGTTTGGCCCATCCTCTGACATTTGTCACATTCTTTCACTTTTGCTTGACAATATTTGTGTATTGTTGGCCACCAAAGGGTTTCTTGAAGTATCTTTCATGATGTCATGTTGGCTTGATAGTGACCCCCTACAGGGATTGCATGAGCTTCCTTTATTATATCTTATCTTTCGTGTTCTAGAGCACATCTTCTTAGTATATTTATGGTTCCTACTGTATATAAAAACCCATGTATGAGGGTGAATGGTGTTTATTTTAGTGCTATAACCTTATTTTTGTTTGTAAGAATATCGTCAAGGGCCTTCCCCCAACAAGTGCATTGAGTAAGTCATCATCTATCCATGTCAGTTCTTCTCTTGTTTCAAGTCAGGATAGATGATGAAATTCATTTTTCATAGTTGGAATACTATGTTGAAGTCGAATTCTTGAAACAATAGTAACCATCAACATATTTTTCCTTGAGGAATGGGTTTGTTTACTAAATACTTGAGAGCTTGCTGATATGTAAAGAATGTGAATGGATTTTCTAGTAAATAATGTCTAAATTTTTGCAGAGTGAAGATCATGGCTAGAGATTCTCTTTATGTCGTCGAATAATTATGTTATGCTTTGTTGAGTTTTTGACTGGCGTATGCATTAGGATGGTCAGTCATGTCATCGTATGGTTGCGCTAGGACTGATCCAATCGTGAGATTTGATGCATCAACATGGAAATGAAATTTTCTTGTCCGATTGGGAAATCATAATATGGGTGCTTCTACCAATTTTATCTTTAATAGTTCAAAGGACCCATTGCACTCCTGACTCCAAATAAATTTGACTTCTTTATGCAGTATCTCTTCGATTGGGAATGTGATGTTAGAGTAATGATAGATGAATTTTCTATAGTAGCATGTGTCCCAAAGGAATATTTTTATTTTCTTTTGGTTTACTAAAGGTTTGAAGTCTAGGATTACCTTTATCTTAGCCATGTCAACTTTGATATTACCTTTGCATACAATATGTCCAAGAAAAATACCAATTGGGGTGGAAAAGATGCATTTCTCGATATTCAAAGACAGATAAATTTGTCGACATGTTTCTAGCATCATCCTTAGCCATTGGATGTGGTCTTTTAGTAAGTTTTATATTCTCTAATTGTCGAAATAGACAACCACCATTTTATAGATATATTCTTGAAAGACTTTGACCATTATCCTTAAGTAGACTATGTGGGAATTCTTCAATCCAAAGAGCATCACCATGTATGCAAACGAGCCAAATTCATATACAAAAGTTATGTTTTCTTCATCTTCTTTTGCAATCAGGACTTAATTATATCTTGAGAAGTCATCTGTAAAATAACAACATTCATGTCTTGTGACTTCATTGATGATATTGTCCATGAACGGTGTTGGGAAAGGATTAGTTACAATTAACTTATTCATGATTTTGAAGTTGACACATATTCTCAATTTCTCTGGGTCGTTATTTTTAGCTTGCACAATGATTGGACTTTCCCATTCATATTTTTCTATGGGGTAAATGATACCAACAACTAACATTTCCTCAATTTGTTTTTGTACAATGGGTTTATATATTTGTGGGCTAATTTGTATTGTCATTTTTTAATCGGTTTAGACCTTGAGATGAGGTCGATTTTCATCTCCCCCATCTCTTGTACAAGTCCTTTGAGATTCTTATAGTCCGAGCAAAAACATCTTGATATTCACGAAGTAGGTCAACTATTTTTGTTGTCTGCTTGTTCGACCAGTAGTCTCCTATCCTTGCCATTTTCGATCAACCATCAGTCGAAATGTCAAATTATTTGGTTTTTATCTCTGCATCCATCCAATCTATAGGTTTAGATTCATCTAGACCTCATTATCCTTCAATAACCTCACTGTATCTCGGTGGGAAATTATTTTTTTCTTAATCCTCCTTATCTTCCTTGGTTACTGTAAAGATTGTCTTCACATAGTTATTTACTCTTGGGTAGATTTTCCTCCATCTAAAACTTTTCCCTGGAAAAATTATGTTTTTCATGTCCATCCAAAGAGCGCTTATATTGTTTTGATCATGAGTTGACATGAAGTTGCAAGTCAATGTTGACCCTATGTTGACTTTTGTCTTGTCTCTTTTTTGAACTTCATCAGGGTTTGGTTTTTCCAGAAATTTATTTATCTCCAATGTTGCCTCTCTTAACTATGCCTCTTCGGGAATGAATTCAAAGTCTCTTATGAAGTTTTCCTTAATTTCATTATATTTGAATTTGTGGCCACATGCCCCTTTGATTTTATACCATTTGTTTGGTATATCATCCAAAGTGTTTGGGAACATGTGCGGACAAAATCTTTCATCTCTATATCCAACTCATCTCCATTCATTTTTGCACTGGTGGATATGAGCCACTAGGTTGAACCCAAGTTTGAAAGTTGAGATATCAACCTTTGATGATAGCTTATTTCCCCTGAAACATTCGACAAAATGTATTATAGTGGTGTTCCATGTTTGTAAGAAGGAAGCATGAGTCTCCCACCATCGGGTAGCTTAACCAATGAAGGATTCTACAAGGCTCTGCACTCTTCCATATTCTTTGATTTTTTTTATACTTCGTTAATGTGGATCGATGAAGAATTTATCTCATTGAACCGCAAAGGTAGGAATGTTTTTAAGTTAGGTGGGAATGTTTTTAAGTTAGTTGGGATAAGTGTTGTTGTATGTTTTATATTTTTTTCAAAAAATATAGGGATTTCTTGGAACGAGAATCATGCTCTTGATATTTTTATCCGTATTTCCTATATCGACCAACATTCTTTTTCCTGGGACTCATAGTTCTATATCTTCCAGTTATAGATTTTTTTGTCTGGATTTTTCCCCATGGACACTAGGGAACCAAGTAGGATTTCACCTTATGCATTAAATTAGAAATTGCCTTTCTCCTCATTCATTATCTGATATAGTGGACGAGCCTCCTAGTCTTCATCTCACATTCCTACCCATGGCTTGCCTTCTTTTGGGTCAAGGGGTATAATGAATTTCCTACCACTTCCCTTCAAGTTACTTGATTCTATCTCTTTATAGGGAGATAGTTTCTTTCATATTTTTACCCCATGGTATGCCTACTAATGTGGGGTAAGCAGGAATACCTTTGGAATTCCTATTATGTGTGTTTTGACATTTTTGAGTGTTTTGATTGGCTTGATAAATCTTTGATCTACCAGTTTTAAGTAATTCATTGTTGGAGCTAGTGGGGGTCTTCCAAGACATTTCCATGTATCACAAGGAAGGATGTTGACTTGTGATCCAAAGTAAACAATGACTTGCTTAATAATGTTATGTCAATCTCGAGGTCGACTTGAGGATCGTAGTCATTCATGTGTTTATCCTGTGACAATTGTCTAAGATTCTTATATGGTCAGGTGATATTCTTTATACTCCCTCAAAATATGAAGTAAGTCGATCAAGCAGTCGATCAAATGATTTTATTTCAGTAGCTAGAGGAACTCGTCTAAGACAATGTCTGAAGTGTTTTGTTTCCTTCCCCTGCTTCCACTTATTTTTCATGGTCGATATTTTTGAAAAATTTCAACGCTTCCTGCAATATATTTTCTTCTTGTTTTGGGTTGAGGTAGGTATTTTGGTATCTCGATAGTCGAACTAGTGATTCTCGGTAATTGTATCGACCCAAACCTAACCTAGTCACAACATGGAGATTCTTTGAGTTTAAGACCTCTTATTTGGGCACATTATATAGGAGGTTCACATTCCTTTTATTTAGTACTTTCTCCAGTACTATTAGATTGTCTTTGAGTGAGAGATTACCCACTCCACATATGTTGCATAATTTTAAGTCGACTATATCCTTAATGGGGAAGTTGGGGATTATGTGATCATCTTTCCAGAAATTAAAACAATTTTTTGGCCCCAACCACGTCCTTAATCTCCTTGAATGCATCCTCCTCTATAACCTCCTCTTCCTTGGTAACCACCTCGACCACAACTTTGATATCCATTTCTTGTTCCTTGGTCAATTCTCTTATTAGCGACCTACGTGTGATAGACTGTGTGGATATTTGACTTGTTTCTCCCATTTAGCCTGCATTCTTGTGTTGAATGGTTATTCTCTTCACAAATGTGTCACTATTTTGGCTTGGCAATTTTTAAATTATGTGGGAAATATCTAGTTGCAAGATTTGTCATGGCCTGAAAAATGTCATTGAATGTTTCTATTTGAATGTGAAGGACATCGGGATCTAATACATCATTGAATTTACAATAATATTTTGTATTCCCTTCATTGGAACAAAGAGTGCACTAAA
Organism: Picea engelmannii; assembly: GCA_009831015.1. Lineage (NCBI taxonomy): Eukaryota > Viridiplantae > Streptophyta > Pinopsida > Pinales > Pinaceae > Picea > Picea engelmannii. Next base: position 82,197 of record ML801519.1, on the reverse strand, counting down.
GTTCATTCCTTCTAATGGCCATATTTTTTAGATATTGTTGGAAGATTTCGAGCTTTTCTTCCAAACATTTTTCAATTGTCGATGAAGTTGATAGTCCTTCGTTGTACATAAAGTAAAAGGCACAATGGTACAAACATATCCCTCTTGTGGTTAGAGGCCCAAAACCACAAGGGGACCACTTTCCGAGGTACCCAAATCTCATCACTCCCTCTTACGAGGAAAGTGGCATTCACCCCTCCATTATCATCCCTGCAGTGGACATGGTTTCCTGTTGGAAAATACTCGGTGAGTATGGATATACCTTGATCATCAAAAGTGGTCTTTGACACAGATCTACTCGACCTGCCTGATCTCTAGATGGAAGTGCATATCCACCTATCTGAGATCACTTAGATCTTGGCATCATACCAAAGATCTCAACCTTGGTTTCTCAACAAGGATTTCTACCTCCTGCCATCTCACCAAAGGTCCCTACTCTTGGCATCTCACCAAGATTCACATCTCTTGGCATCTTACCAAGAGTCTCTCTCTTGTCATTTCACCAAGAGTCTCATCTCTTGGCATCTCACTAAGAGTATCTGGATCTTGGCATCGCGCCAAGATCCACAAATTAGTCTCTCACCAAGTGACTTCCACCTGAAGTGGAACCTGAATTTGATCTACTCGCCTCCATAGCTAAGTGAGGCTCAAGCCTCTCTGGTGCCCTGCTCATGGTCATCAAACTTTGATGCTCTGAAGCCTATGCACCAACTAACTTTATGCTTGACAACTCTGAAACTGAAGTTGTCCTGGGTGGACCAGTCACCCCTAAATATGGTGTCCTCGAAAATTGAGTTTGTGTCCCACGACATACAACACTCTCAATCTATGGGATATCCTCAAATCTATATGCACACCAACCATCGGATGGTGTATCAACTGACAAGCAACAACTGACAAAAGCACACTCCTTCTCAAATTGAGTAGTGAACTCATCCTCCTCTATTATCACTGCCATACCATCTTGTTGCTTCTTCTTCTTCTTGGGACCTTTTCTATCATAGTGACCCATCTCTCCACAAGAAAAGCATCTCACTGTGTTCATGTCTCTCTCTCGCCCACCGCCACTCTGTTGTGATTTGGCCCCTCCCTTAGGACCCTATCTAGCACCCTTTTTGGTCTTCTTCTTTCCCTTTGTACAAATAGAAAGATCCTCATCACCCTCAAATATACAATGTTGTCCCGAAGACCCAGAGATGCATCTCATCTCCTCCTGAACGAAGTTGTCCCAGAGTCTCTCCCAACTGGACATGAGCTCTCGGGCCACAATGCCTCATACAAATGAACCCGAAGGTTTGGATAATCCATTTAAGGCTCTTCTCACCAAAAATTATAGATCCACAATCTCTCTAATTGTTGCCAACTCATCTCGAATTTGTGTAAATATGCTAAGGTATGAATTCATCGACTCAGAATTGAGCATATGAATGCCCCTGATTTTCTCTTGCAGAACCATCTCTCGGTTCTGATTTGGACTCTAGTATAGCTTTCACAATGAGGCCCACATATCAAAGGCATAGTATTTCCCAGTCAAAGGGGGTATGACATGGTCTCTCACTGCATCAAAAATACTCCTCTTAGCCTTGGTGTTCCTCTTCTTGAATGTTGCTACTAGCAAGGGAGCAGTGACAGGAGGAAGAACCACTGGAGCTTGAACTATATCCCATAGTTCAAGATCCTCCAAGACAAATATGATCCTGGTCTTTCAAGGGGACCAATTTCTAGCTCCACCTATCATATCCTTTTCCCTCATCTGAGATACTGACATGGTTGTCCACTGAAAGTCACACTGATGTTACACGCTGCAAAAGAGTAAACCCTCGCTCTTGTCAACAAAGGTGTGAAAAGAGATTGTCAAACTACAACCTCACTCTTGTCAACACAAATTTGAAAAGAGGTTGTCCAACTACAACCTCACTCCTGTCAAAACGGGTGTGAAAATAGGTTGTCCACAAATGTCCAAAACAGTCCCACAAAACTACCCATTTATGCTCCATAAATCAACAAAACTTAGCCACCAAGGCTCTGATACCATGTAGATTTTTGAGGAACTATGAGGGTGCCCAACATGCCTATTAGATGACCTCTTGTTGGGCTCTAAGTTATGTCTCCAAAACTATACTTTTATTGTTTTAGGACAACAAACATTCAAGTAATTTTCTGCCCCCAAATTAATGGTTAAGTGCTCTTTTGAGGTGCCCTTGCAAGTGTTTTCGTAACCAGTGGTTAGAACATGAAATATACTCAAAACAAATAACACTCCTCTAGATATTTACAAATCTTAAATGTTGATCTAACAACTAAGCATACATGAAAATTGGACACATGTATTTTTGGTCAACACGACCCTGGATAAAAACCCTCCCCGGGGAAAACCAATTTAGAATGAAAGTATATATAAGTGATGTCTAAATCATGAGATACAACAAGTATGAAAATAAAATGGAACTTGATACAATAGCAAATCCTCTTGAGGTGATTTGGAGTTCCAAGAAGAGATGTGCACCCAATCTCAGTGTGCCCTCTTCTTTGTTTCCTATCTCACTGAAACAATGAACCCTTGACCCTCTAAGATCTGATGAAGAATGCCTTGCACACAAATAATCTCTTGTGTGCTACCTCTCCATTGAAACTGATAGATCTGTGATCGTCCAACTGTAGCTAGTGCATGTTATGTGTGCACCCTCCTCCTATAGTGTGCCCTCCTCCAAGAAAGAAAAAACACCACAAATAAATTAGGGTCTAAGCCTTCATAAGCCCTCCATGGAAGGAGGTGCCCAAGATTCCCTCATTCAATGCCTCCATCCTCATCCTCTTTCCCCTCTCCCAAATCTCTTGGTGAACAAAACAAGGAATAAGTCTATCCTTGCCCCTTGCACCCCTCCTGAATCTTCATAAGAAAACCTAAAGTATGGATGGCTAGGATCACCACATGCCATCCCTAATCAATGGTTGAGATATCTTTTCAAAAGAATCTCAACTCAAAACCCACTTTGGGTTAAGTTCCCTAAATTCACTTTATGTCCCCTCATTCACCCACTTAGTGAATAATTAGTCACTTTAGGCTAAAAGTGACAAATTTCACTTTTAACTTAAATCTCCTAAGTCAAAGTGAAATTAGACATAAATTAATTGATGGTTAAGTGGTCTTTTGAGGTTCCCTTGCAAGTGTTTTCGTAACCAGTGGTTAGCACATGCAATATACTCAAAACAAATAACACTCCTCCATATCTTTACAACTCTTAAATGTTGATCTAACAACTAAGCATGCATGAAATTTGGACACAGGTATTTTTGGTCAACACGACCCTAGATAAAACCCCCTGGGGAAAACCATTTTAGAATAAAAGTATATATAAGTGATGTCTAAAGCCTGAGATACAACAAGTAAGAAAATACAATGGAACCCGATACAATAACAACTCCTCTCGAGATACTTTGGAGTTCCAAGAAGAGATATGTGCCAAAGCTTAGTGTGCCCTCTTCCTTGTTGTCTTTCTCACTGAAACAATGTTCCCTTGACCCTCTAAGCTCTGATGAAGAATCCATTGCAAACAAATAATCTCTTGTGTTCTACCTCTCCACTAAAATTGATGGATCTGCAATCGTCCAACTATAGCTAGTGCCTACTATGTGTGCACCCTCCTCCAAGAAAGAACAAACACCACAAATAAATGAGGGTCTAAACCTCCATGATCCCTCCATGTAAGGAGGAACCCAATATCCCCTCATCCAATGCCTCAATCCTCATTCTCTTGCTCCTCTCCCAACTCTCTTGGTGAACAAAACAAGGAATAAGTCTCTCCTTGCCCCTTGCACCCCTCTTGAACCTCCATAAGGAAACCTAAAGTATGGATGGATAGGATCACCCCATTACATCCCTAATCAATGGTTGAGATATCTCCAAAATAATGTCAACTCAAAACCCACTTTGGGTTAAGTTCCCTAAGTTCACTTTATGTCCCCTCATTCACCCACTTAGTGAATAATTAGTCACTTTAGGATTAAAGTGACAAATTTCACTTTTGACTTAAATCCCCAAGTCAAAGTGAAATTAGACATACAATACAAGGCAAAATGGTACAAACATATCCCTCTTGTGGTTAGACGCCCAAAACCACAAGGGGACCAATTTCCAAGGTACCCAAATCTCAACAGTAATGCGGCGTCGAATTGCGTAATTTGCTTGTCTTCATTTGTAATGTTGGTCGCATCTCAGAATTTTTCACAAATAAACCAAGGAATTTTTGGGTATTAGTCTCCTTCATATATGGGTATATGATTTGGACCCATTGTGGTTTTATTAGGAGGTTTAGAGACTGGTACTATTAAAAGAGTTTGAGTTCATCGATTTATTATAGGAGTCGACTGGGTCGATATTACTTTTCTCTAAGGAGTCAATATCTGGGTATTTGACTTGACCAACACAATCTATTGTTGTTCTTCAATTAGATTATGCTCCAATAATAATTGACTTTCTTCTTCTGCTAGGATTATTTCATCTGTTTGGAAACCCTTATCTATATACTCAACGAATCGTCTTTCGAATGGGTGTGTCAATTTATTTTCACTATCCATTGACTTGGATTCTTCTTCAATGAGGAAATTTGGCAGGGTGGATGAGCATGTGAGATATTTAATGTGGAGGAGTATTTCCTCTACTTGAATCTAATTTATTTATAGCACTTCAATCAGCAATCGATCTCGAATATGACCATCTCTATATGTTTGATAACATGCCTTTGAAGTCCAAGGATCAATATGAAGCCTATGGCAGAGGAAGTATTGAATGTGTGGGATAGAATTTCTTACAGGAGATTGAAATATCATGGGTCTTGAGTCATTGATCTCCATACTTTTGACTATGTCAATTTTTTTATGGGCGCCTATGGCTACCTCTTTCAACTGCAAACTTGTACTCCTCCCAGGAACCGCCAGGGTTGCCTCTATTGCCAAGTTTGATTGACCCATGCTTGACTCAAATTGCTCACATGCTCCAACAATTTTTCACTTTTGGGGGTACTTTCGATTCAAACTTAGGGGATCCATCACATTTTTCATATTTTCTCTCATATTTTTCTTTTTATCTCGCTCCAATTTCTAGATGTCGGGTGAGGGATTATGGATCTGCATTTGTCGTGCAATATTCTCTCTTAATCTTGGCGTGTCTCCTCTTTCACTTGTCTTCCTCCTTTCTTCCGGAATTATTTTCTTTGATGTGGTTGACTCAAATTATGGGGTCTCATGGATCATCCAGCTTCCCATCGTTGACCCGACTTACTCAGAGTCGACAATGTTAGTCATTCTTTCTATTCTCATTTCTTCAGGAAATAACCCCAGGTTTCGCATGTATCCTTACAATTAGATTCAAATAATTCTTCCCACTCATCCTACTTTTTCTCCCAGTTATAATTTGGTGGAGGTGTACTTAAGAGAGGTTGGTATTCAACAATGTATCTGACTCCTTTATCTAGCAGAAATTTTTGCAACAAGGATGGAACGGTACAAAGGAAAACACTGTGTAAATCGGTGTAAAACTTGTCTTTCACAGTTTTGACTAATGATTTGTCCTCAATGGCTTGTTCTTCAATATATCCTTGGAAAAATCTTTTGAACCAATCGCTTAGATTTTTTCGGCCTCCATTGGTTATTTTTAGCATTAATTGTTCATCTTGAGTTAGTTTGCACATTAGAGGGTCTGCTAAGGTATTCAAATAGTGCTTCTGAGATGTCTTCTAGGAACCGTTCATGACTCTTTGTGAAGAAATGTACTTGAGCTTCCACCAACATCATTCGATTTATCCTTGCATAATTTTTTATGTAGTTGTTAATCTTTTGCTCCCACCACTCACATATGTTTTCCAGTCTTAAAATCTATGTGCTCTTTACTTTACATGCTCGAGTTCAAAAGTATCGGCAACAGAACCAATGTTGTAATCTAGGGGAAAGTGTGAGAGTGTTACTAGTAGTTCATTACAAATAATAACATATTTGATACAATACTATATACACACACATAGACATATATGGAAACACACACAAAGAAGTGGGAGAACCAACAATATGCACTTTATTGTGTACAAGAATAACAAAAACCTATTTCCTCTATTACATAATCACATAGATACTTGTGTGTTTAGTTATATGGGAGTTACAACTTCCTAACTACCCCAGTCAGTCAACCCAATTGGCTATTTGACCAACTCATATACTTGACTTAGACAATCGACTGACTTGCATTTGGTCGATTGTCGGGTCTAGTTAATAGGGCCAACTAGCCTCTACAACACAACCTAGTTATCTAGTTGATTGATTTTCATGGTCAATTGAATATTTACTTTGGTCAACCCTTTGGCCTGTTGACTACGCCTTTCCAACAGTTACAGTAACACATCGGATGAAGACAACATGTATTTCGCTCTTGGGAGTGGCCAATGTAGTGTTTTCCTTCCCAATTGATATTTAAAGTAAATATATTTCCCCTCGTATCTAAACTTTATAGTACTTAGGCTTATATAAGATTCTCCATGATTAATAGAATTCTTTCTCGTTGCTCGTGACAATTACAAGTTCATTTTTATTTATGAATTGTATTTTATTGAGTGTTATAGTCAAAAGTGTTGTTTGAGGCCATAATGGAGCACCATGTGATAGTTGGGCACAATATGAGTTGGAATTCTATTCCTCATGCCTAACTACCTATATATGACAATTACAAGTTCATTTTTATTTATGAATTGTATTTTATTGGGTGTTATAGTCAAAAGTGTTGTTTGAGGCCATAATGGAGCACCATGTGATAGTTGGGCACAATATGAGTTGGAATTATGTTCCTCGTGCCTAACTACCTATATATAAATGTATTGCAAGCCATATTCAAAAATGATTTCATAGTCTCTACATCTCGTTTTAAACTGACAATATTTTATTTTAAATGGTGGATTTTTTAAATATGTAGGTACAAAGACCCTAGAACCATTGCACCTTTCCCAAAACGAAATTTTGAGTTCAAAATCATATTTTCCATACATTTTTATCCATGGATCAACTAATTACATGCCTCATACTCCATGGCAGCCCTGATTATTAGTTTGATAACGAGATTTATTAGAAAACAACGTTAAATGACAAGAATTTTTAATTTTATGAATTCAATATTGTTTCCTATGCTATCAGTGAATGAATTCTATGAGGATGTCATTATGAATTTGCAAGAAGGAAAACAAATTCACACTCTTCTCATTTTCATCAATTGTGTTGCTGTCATTTACTCATTTTCATTTAACAAATTACTTGTCTTCCTCATTAACTGGTTATGTTATTTTAAGATTATTATTTGTGTAACGATTTATCAAGATGGCAAGGTAGTATGTTATCCATTGTCCCATGAATTTCATAGTGTAGGCATAATATTCTACCATTAACTTTCAAAGTCTTGCATGCACAAAACGTTGAATGAAGAAGGAAGGCACAAGTGTGATGAAGGAGAATGGATTCCTAAACCAAAGAAAACAACAAGGGGTGCAAGGGGACACAAAATAAGAGTCTTGAGAAAGACTTGTAAACAAAGAGCGATGAAATGAAGAGGATGATTAATAATGCTTCTAACCAAGTAGTGAATGCAAAGATAATGCAACTTCCAGCCAATTGCAAATGCAAAGAAATCTTGAGAATCGAAGTGTTAAAGATGTGCAAGAGTGAGGAAGTGGAAACAAAATTGATGGGAACATTTGTCTTGATTTGGTGATATTTTAAAAGTATCACATGAGTGAGAAAAATGTTGTAATTTAGTATGTTTTATTATAGCTTATTCTCACAAACTAGTTGAATAGTCAAAGTGAAAATAAGATGAAGTTTGTAGTGGTTGAGAGCTTGAGAAGCTCAAGAGTCATCTAGGGTTTTTCAAGGGTCATCTGGGGTAGCTAAAGAATTAAGAATATGGAAGGCCAAGAGCCATGAACTAAACTTATAAATAGAACCATTGCCTTTAAGAAAAGGGTTCTCTTGTTGGCATTGTAGGCTATCTTTATATGTTAATAAAGAGATTGTTGCTAGTTAGTGTAATTATACTCTTTCATAGTTATTTTTGGTCTTGGGATTATTCTCTCCTCTCCTAGTTCTCTTGTTTCTTGTGGGAACAAGCACAATAACATATGCGATTATTCTCATGATATGGTGTTCATTCTCACTCAATTTATTCTTGCTAACATTGGATATGAAACATGGTGCTTCTCGGTGACTTGGGACTATTCTTAGTTGCTTGGTATATTTGATTATGCATGTACCTTTGTTGGGGGACTATTCTCTCTATTTGTTATATGTATAATCATGTTTCATTTCAGCTTGGTCACTATATGGTTTTGTGATAGGGAAGTTTTCTTAGCAATTGGATTGTTTCACTTTAGGAGGGATTTGGGAGGGTCCAATTTAGGCTCATTTATAATAAAGGTGGGACTATTATTCCTATTATCAATTGCATTTCCATGGCTTGTTATTTTCTCCTTTAATTATGATTTGGTTAGTTGTATTTTTCATGTCACATTTGTTTCATTTCATTCCTCTCATTCACCCATCTTCATTTA
>ML801519.1:49994-70490 GCA_009831015.1 Picea engelmannii | reverse complement strand
GATGTTGGGCATCACCCTTCCAAAAAAAAATGTTTGTTTTGTTTTGTTTTTTATTAATAAGTTTTTATTTATATTTAAAAAATAATAATATTTAGTTTTTTTTTTAAATTTGATATTTCTTTTTTTATATTCGATTTTTTTAATGTTTTTTTTTTTAAATTCTCCTTAAAAAGTGTTTTAATTTTTTAATTTAAAATGCTTGCTTTTATTTATTTTTTCAATTAAAAAAAAAAAACATTTTTTTTTGGTTTTGTAATTTTAGACCCCAAAAAAGAGTGTTGCAAGGAGTTTTATAATTTATTTGAGTGTTAATTTTGAGGTTTTTTTTATCGTAGTGTCATTAGTTGTTAAGGCCACTATATCAAACAAGATTTAATTTTAACCTTGAAGTGAAAAATTAGGTGCTACTAGTAGTACCACTTTTTTATTAAAGATTGATATTAAGGTTTTTGTTTGCAATGGTACAAATTGTCAAGTCCAAGGTTTCAAAATAGTTGTAATTTTAACCTTGAAAAAAAAGGGGGTGTTACTATAGCACCCTTTTTTCATTTTGGGGTTTTTCTTGACAACAATATAGATTGTCAAGGTCATGATTTCAAACAAGTTGTAAATTTAATCCCAAAATTTATATATATAAAAAAAAAGAGAGAGAGAGTGATTAAGGGAGATTCATTTTTCGATTCAAGAGTTGATTTCAAGGTTTTTAATTGTATCTTTACAAAGATTTAATACCATGGTGGAAAAAGTTTGAAGCTTTAACCTTGAGAAAAAAAAAAAAGACGATTATCGTAGCACCAATTTTTTATTCGAGGGTTGATTTTGGTATTTTTGACACAAAAATATGAATTGTTAAGGATAAAGTCATCATTTTAAGGTCAAAATTCTTATCAAATTAATAACTATATTTTCAATTGAAAAATAGAGAATATGACATACAATTCCATGATGTTTCTTATATAGAGAAAAATGAATGTTTTATAGAGTAATCAAATTTGATACTAATATACCACAAGACCCTTAAATTATCTTTAGCTCTTCAAAGGAGGCCAATGCTTCTAGAACAACGATGTCATGGGACATACTAGATGATGACTCCCAAGACAAAGATGAGAAGATTATAGAATAGAGGCTTTCCTCTTTCTCTTTGACAATATTTCTTGAGAAAGGATTGCATATGACATTGTTGAATCTCCATTGGATGATCTAAATATTAGAGGAACTCAATCCATACCTTTTAATGTGGGTTGTATTGTAGGAGAAGCACTACGAGATCTTTTGGGAGGTGTGTCAATTCATCATTTGGAATCATTTTTGTTGGGTTGATAATAAAGGTAATATTGACCTAGACAAAGAGGTAGCAATGGTGATCAATGCTTTCGAACAATCGAACAAACATAAAATTATCCTATACTCCATTTCTACTTTCGATGGTATGGTATCTATGATGGTATTTCACTTAATGTTTTGGTTTGCCAACGTAGTTAGTTAGGAAGATATTAGGATTTCATTTTGTTTTCATAGATAAGTGTTCACTTTTTGCTTTATTGTTTTCAATTGTTTTCTTTACTTTTGATTCTCAAAAGTAATTTGCTTACATTTTCATTAATTAAATTGCTAATTTGTTCTATGCTTTCTTAGTTTTGTTTTCTTTACTTTTGAGAAGTAATTTGCTTACATTTTCATTAATTCAATTGCTAATTTGTTCTATACTTTCTTAGTTTTATGTTATCTTTGATTAGTTTGTTTAGTTTGTTTAGTTTGTTGATTTTATTTTTTTAGCTTCCTTTATTAGAATTCAACATCTTTTCATTAATTCAATTGCTAATTTGTTCTATGCTTTCTTAATTTCATGTTATCTTTGATTAGTTTGTTTAGTTTGTTGATTTTATTTTATTTTTAGCTTCTTTTATTAGAATTCAACATCTTTTTCTTGAAATGATTTGAGATAGTTTTCTATTAGTTATGAGATTGAGGAAAAATGAACTTGAACGTTGGTTATAGATGTTAAAGAGAAGTCATAGTTAGTAGAAGACCTAAATATTTTCAAGTAACTAACTTTTTAATTTTTCTCACACCTTGACTTGATTAATAAGACAATTTATTGAAAGATTTCATTCACACACATTAAAATAGAAGATCATGTGAAAGGTGAAAGTCAAAAGTTCGGGTTTAAAATTTTAAAGGGGATATTTTGAATACCCAAGTGTGACTAATCTTTAATAAATCCCAATAGAAGGAAATAAACACCAATAATCCTATCAAAGGTGACTTCCTCTCCTTACTCGTGAATTTCTAAGTAATATATTAAAAGGAGAAAAAAGGGAAAGAGAGTTAAGCTATTGTGGAGTGATGCAGACAATATCCATCAAGGTTGTGGATGTCTAGTTGGCAATGGGGGGAGGCTTGCGATGTCATGGTGACTCCATCAAAGCTATGGATGCTCATAGATGATTGATAAACATTTGATGAATATTCTATTCCATTATTATGGAGGATTTTTGCACCCTAATTTTAGATATGCCCTAGGATCATGACTGTAACCTGGGTCATTGATTTGGGCTAGGGTTAATAAATCTCATAAAAAAAATTGGTACAAGTGTTGAGTTCGTCAATCTAGTTCACATGAGTAATCATTGATTCCCTCACAAATAAATCCTTTAATGAATCTATATTATGTTGCAATCATCAGACTTCCATGAAAAGAAAACAAATTCTCTTTTGATTCATACTTGTTGTTTAATTGCTTCTATCGGAGATTCTTGGATTCATCAAATGTTTTGTCATTTATCTATGCTCTCAAGCCAAAATGTTTTTTAGGCCTCACCAATCATATTTTACTATTCTTTGTAACTTAATTTTTTGATTTTGATATGTGCTCTCTAATGATTTCAAGTTCTTTGATCGGTTTGCCTAACTGACTCTATTACTTGAAGTGTGCATAAATGTCAAGGGTGCCTATGTGAATGATTAACTAAGTGGTAGCTACTATGATATTGGTGGCTTTTCTTGAATGGATTTGACTCACCATCTACTTGTGTTGATGATGAATGAACTCTCTGATTATCTTCATATGCATGGATAGTTCATTATGGATATTGCCTACTCTTTTTATCTTACTAGTTTGTTAAGATCTTATGATCCTTGCTTGTTGTTTTATGTCATCTTGGATTTTTTTAAGTGAGCTTGATTGAGTAGTTGGATAATATTTTGCCTCCATGGATGTAACAGTTCTCTTATTTGGCTAGGCATGACTTTGGGTTCTTACATTGATTGACATGTTTCCTTGTGCAACTTGCTTTGGTTATGATAAAGTTGTGTGAAGTTTTAATTGTATTGATGTTCTTTAGTTTCTTCTATAAGTTGGAGTGCATGTTTCTTGAAGTGATCAATTTTCACCGAAATATTAGATATCCAACACTTGTTTTATTATTCTATATTTCCTATTTCATGAAATTTGCATATGTTGATTGAATGATTAATGATTTATTCACTCCTTACCTTTGATTATTATTTATGATTGAATGGTAATGAAATATATAAAAGTATTGCAAGTGATCAAATGTATTTTCTTATATGTGCATGGATTGATTCTATCTATACTCTCTCAAAGCACACAAAGTTAAACAATGGTCATATATATATCATATTAAAGGTGCTTTTAATAAAACTTACTTAATCATTGAATGCCCTTGTTTGATCATCGGCATCTTAAATTGCACTTGAATGATTATGATCGAATGGATTTTTGTTTGTGCTTTGATTTTTGTTTGATAACTTACGAGTTTTCTTCCACTACTATATGCCTCGATGATGTGAGAATTACAGAATCCTCTTCTGTGATGATAAAAATGGAGGCATATATTCCATGAATGCACATGTGTGTCGATTATTAATAGACATTCTTATTTAACACGATGGAAAATGGAATAGCAAGAGGGGAATAAATCAGAAATAAGGATACCCCATCATTAAACAAATGTGATCTTAGTTTTGTTTCAACTATTAACTCATCTTGGTAAATGTGGTGTTGGTTATTGGAACAAAAATTCCAGTGAGAAGTAAAGGGACTCATTTTCTCCCAATAAACAAATAAAGGCAACCCCAACCCAAACTATTGTATTTCTCTTACGGAAATACAAACTTGTTGGAGGTAATCTTAAAAAATATAGATTTCATTCATGGTAGTAGGATATTATTTTATTTATTTATTGCATCTTCTTAAATGATCTATTAATTCATTTGTAAACAAATATTTTGAGGAAGGAAGGAGACTTTAAGACGTTAAATAGTGGATCTGCCATAATGCCAATTACAATTTTAGGTAGCTTCATTTTTGTCCAAGAATCTCAAGTCACATGTGAATGGATAAGAATCATTTCATTATTACATGCAATAGGAAAAGCATGAATCCCCGTGCACTTTTGAGCAATGTGTAAATGAATGGATTTGTGGTGTTTTCTATTAGTAAATTGAAAGATGTAGAGCAAAAACCACAGATTTTACCCAGATTTACTACAGAAAAGACAAATTGCAACTAAAATAGTCAAATAAAGAACTAGGATCGCACCAAAATGTTATACCTTTATTAATGGAAGCAATGCTCACTTTCTTCTTCAAGGGTGCAACCTTCGATTAACTAGAACTCTGATTACAAATAAATTCACAAGACATCGCATTACATTGTTTTAATTTCTTTATATAGTACTCTTTACCTCCTAGGAAATTCTAGTAGGTGGAACCTTCTAGTAAGCCTTATTACATGTATTGCTTTCACACTACTACATGGGCCTTATTTACTAGAGATGGTCTCCATATAAAGCAATACATAGTGTTTCCCCTTCAAGGGTAACTACTTCTAAATCCACCCTCTTAGGGGTGTGTTGTTCCAACTCACATTATATCACTTGATCATGCCATCCGGAATTAGACTTGTTCTTCTAGTTCTCCTTCAGATATATGATGATCTTACCTCACATCAACTCTCCTTGTTTCTTTCAGATGCATCCACCATGGTATATCAACTCCTATCTTATGCACCTCGGATGACATATCCTCTCACAGATGGTACACATACATGATACAATGGTACTTCGGTCTAGCTTGCTCACTTCACTTGTTGTGCTATGGTTTCATGTGCAATTTCTTCATTAGACATGGTGTGATGGTTTATTATCTGGTTGTGAATGTAACAAACTTTAAGTGTGATCTAATAACACTTCATAACCTTAAAAAAATTATTATTTTCCTTGTCATGCCATGGGGGACATGAATTTCCTTTAGATAAGTGGTGTTGGGTCTTGGGTCAGGTTGTGCTACTAGAGATCCAGTTTATGTAGTGTGTCTCATATCCCAATCCATACTTGGCACTTTACTTCCATCCCATTCATTTCCATTCCATTCATAAAAACTATTCTCGCTTATAGTTGACTTGTAAAACATCATCTAGCAAGATATATCAAAGAAAATGAAGACTCCATTGTATATAAGCCTAACTCATATAAAGCCAAAAGGATTGGAACTGAAGAGAAAATAAAAATTAACGAAGCCAAAGAATAATAACGCTAGAGCTATGTCACCTCACTAAAAGGCCCTTACCCCTAATTCATATGCTTAATAATGAATATCTAAAGAAAGTACTAATAAATCAAAGAAAGGAAGGGGCGGTAGGTGCAAGGGGAGTCATTATTTACTTCGAAATAAATAAGAATATTGAGTATTCATGGGGGTTAGGTCATGCCACAAACAACCAAGCAGGTATCCTTGCAATTTATATGGGACTAAATCTCATTCTAGCAGACAATTCAGCCAGAATAGTTGTCATTTGTGATTCTGACTTAATTGTCAAAGGACCTTGAAGAATCATTAAAAAGGCCCATCCTAGCCTTATGTGGATCTATCATAAAATCAAAATGATGGGGAAAAAAAATCGATATGTAACCTATCATCACATATATAGAACTCAAAATGGATAGGCTTCTCTACAAATATTCATATATATGCAATTTGGGAAAATTAAGGCTCCTCTACAAATATTCATCCCCCTCTGCAATTTGGGAAAATTAAGGCTCCTCTACAAATATTCATCCCCCTCGGCTTTGTGAGAGTCGGAATTCATACAGGATCTCCAATTCCTTGGTTGGCCTCGGCATTAAAGATGTTTTTCGATTCATCATTTTGTGACATCCTTTCTCTGTTGGGATTCGACGTCGAGCTCGCTTGAGGACTCAATTTCGGGGAGAACATGGGAGGTATTTGAATTATGGACACTCTGGCATCCCAGGCAAAGATTCAATCTCTTGGGTCTGTTTTGGTCTTCTTGGGTTTGGCGTCGTCTGCTCTGCAGAGCATTTTTCCTCATAATGTGGTGGTGAATTAGTACTCCATGTGATTGCACTGAATGTAAATTGGAGAGGATGCAGGAGCAATTACACTCAAGGCAATCAGAAATGGAGACTCTAAGAAACGGCTCAATTAGTTTTCAAATTGCAAGAACAGGAGGCTAAGAAAAATGAGGAATTGTCTTTGATTCTCCGTTCAGTTAACCACCATTCATCCCAGCTTCGATCCCTTCATCGTCAAGCACAAAACCATCCCGTTGAAGCTCATGTTCAGCAATGGCCTCTGCCATCAGAGGGACCATTTGTGTCCTGCTAAGTAATTCAACATCCTCTGTTCCATCTTGTACGTGAAGTTATGGAAGCTACTCCTGGGGAGGTGGACACAGATCTCAAACTCAATTAAGCTTAGACTTATGCAGTGTAAAATTTATCTTTTGTTATATTCCTATGTAAAAATCTACCCTTGGAAAACTTGCAGCAGTTTTGAGGTGTATTTGTGAAGTTCTAAAAGTAGTTGGTACATATGTAATACTATAGTTTTGCTCTAGGCCCATGGCCATTTTGAAATTATGTATATCAAGGTTGTTTTTCCATGGCACAACCCCCTTTTTAATAAAAATTCTAATCGTTTCTGTCAAAAAAAAATCAAAGAAAGAAAAATATACAAAGTGCTACGGTGATAACTCTAAGCTAAGTGTTTTCTCTTAAAGAATTACACATGGAATTAAGGAATACTCCTAGGTCTTGAAAGCTAGTTGGACAAGACAAAATACCTTCACATCATCATACATGACTTTGAGGGTCAATAGGTGAAGTTTCTCTTTCCCCTTCCATAAATTAACCATCATATTTACCCATTTCTAACTTAGTGATCTAGGAAATACCTCTTGTCTTATTATTTTTCACTTGTGATAAGTGTTAAGTTTGTCCCCCCATTGTAAATTAACTAATGTTATGATTTTTATAGATTTGTGTGTACTACCTAGTGATTTGTATAATGGGGCTTGAATCCACCACTATGAGTGGGCTCCAATGCATTGGGATCCATGTACATGCATTGGGGGTGGCATCTATGCATTGGGATTTGTGTATTATGAATCAATATTTATGTACTTACTCTAGGATCTCTGAAATTGCATTTGGATTTGTGATATTGCCTTGGGATCCATGTACCATCATATAGACACATACATCTACAGTGGGATTTGTACCATTTTCTAGGGATCCATGACACTACATTGGGATACATGTCACTAAATTGGGATTTGTGATAGTGCATTGGACGATGACAAGGAATCCACATCATCATCATGTGCCACAAGGACCATTCCAGGAGGGTGCACTTTCTTTCTTGAACATGTATTGTTCAAGAACACACTTGCTTTCTTGAACACAATGGCTTATTGTGTCTTGTTGACCACACATGTGAGGTTGTTGGGGTCCATTATGATGTTTTCATAGGTTGTTGTGAGTTATTTGAGGTGGTTATCACTTTGTTTGACCACTCATTTGATGGAGCACCTCATTCCTAGTGCCACATGTGCCATTTCTGGTCATTTTATTTTGGAGCGCACCTTTTCTTTGTTGACTATTCTTCTACACCGTGATTTATTCCTTGCTTCATGGAGGTGGTTAGGAGGGCACACTTGTTCTTGGGCCTCTTGTTGAGCATGAATATAATAGTTATGAGATTGTTAACTAACATTTGGGAGGTCACTTATTGGATTATTGTATTGGCTCAAAGTGTTTTTAGACCATGGTTTTGAGATAGAACACATTATTAAAGATTCGTTTCATACCAGCCCACTAATTTTATTGTATTTCTCTCTAAGTTTATTGGAGAGTTTCTATTTTGGGCATGGAGGGTTCTAGATATATATTATTTTATTCGAGAGTTAGTTGATATTTTATCCTATATAAGATGCCTCTCACTCGTTTATATGTTGTTGGAGAATAATGGGAAGAAACTAGTCTTTCTTTGCCAAAGCTGTTATATAATATTGTATATTCTTTAGTGTTTATTCAATGGTATAGTGGAAGATATCTTGTTTATTATAGGTATGTTGTAGGAAGGAGCTACTACAAAGTCATGGGAGGCACCATGCCACATTGAGAAGGCAACTAAGGTATAGTTATATGTATCTTGTTCCTTGTGCTCATTTAGATTTAGACTTATTTTTCATTGAGTGTGTACATCCCAAGGTTCTACCCTCTTGCACTAGACTAGGTTTAGATTTCACGTCGTAATACTTAGGTTGGATTTGTTAGACCATGGATGAGTAACTCCACAGATGATTGAATTTCATTAAACTGATCCATACATTAATACAATGAGAAGTGACTTTTGGTTTCATCTTCCAAGAGGTCTGAATGACTCTTCATATTCAGCTATGACTCTTCATATTTCTCCTAAACAATATTTGCAATGTACCATAATCCTAAGGATTAACAATCTAACATTACCCCCTTAATCTGAAGGGTTGTTTGTCAATCTAAGCATCTTTTTGAACTTTTCAAAATTTTCTCTTCCAATTGCTTTGGTGAAGATGTCTGCAATTTTCACACTTGTGGAACAATGTATCAATTGAATGGTCTCGGCCTCTACATAATGTCGAATTAGATAGTACTTGTGTTGATGTTTTTGTTCAATCATGGAATCTACGATTCTTGTCCAACTTGATTCAAAATTGTTGTCAATCAAAAGTGTTGTATCATTCACATGCTTCTCTTGCAAATCCTCCAATACCTTTTTGAGCCATGCAATCTCCTTTCAGACCTCTACATAAGCCACATACTTTGCCTCTGTAGTGGAATCTACTCGAATGGACCATTCATGTGATCTTTAATATATAGTTTCTCCAAGACTTATGAGGTATCCTAAAGAAGACACTCCATTCTCCTTATAGCTATCAAATTATGAATTTGTGTGTCCAACTAGTTAGATCAGTCATCTACCTTAGAGTATTTGAGTCCAAAGTATTGAGCTCCCTTCAAGTACCTTAGAACTATCTTTGCAACACACTAATGTCCTTCACAAGGTTTTTGCATGAACCTAGAAAGGATCCCAACTGCAAACGAAATGCTTGCTCTAGTAGTAGTAAGGTAGATAAGACTCCCCACAAGTTGTCTTTATTAGATTGCATCCTCAAATTCATTTCCTTCTTTTGATGTTAGTTTCAAATTTTTCTCCATTGGAGTAGAGAGAGTATTACAATCATCCATGCCAAAAAAAATTAACAATTCTCCAATTTACTTCTTTAGAAAATGAACACATGCTTTGGATTATGAGTTGCTTCAATACCCAAGTAATAGTGAAGATGTCCCATGTTTGTCATCTCAAAACCCTTCTTCAATTATTTCTTTATGGATGTAATATATGCTTCGTTGTTCCATGTTATCAAAATATAATCTACATACACCACAAGATATACAACAACTTTTTCAACTTTTTTGATAAACAAACTTGCATAATCAAGATCAAAATGCTTGAAATTGATCTTAAAAATATGCTTAGTTATCTTTTCATACCATGCACAAGGTGATTTTTGTAGGCCATACAAAGGCTTGATGAGCTTGCATACCTTATGTTCTTGACCCTTCATAACAAATCCTTCTAGTTGAGACATGTAGACATTCTCTTTCAACTCCTCATTCAATAAGGTTGTCTTCACATCCATGTCATGAATCTTCCACCTATTATGTGTTGTCAAAGCCAAAAATGCACAAATGATAACCCATTTTGTTGTGGGGGGGGGAATTATCCTCATAGTATATGCCTTGTTTCTATGCATATCCTTTTTCCACAAGCCTTGCCTTATATTTGTCAATGATCCATCTGATTTGTACTTGTTATTGTAGACCCACCTGCAACTAGTTGCTTTAGTTCCAGAGAATCCACCAACTCCCATGTCACATTCTTGACGATATCATCATACTCCTTCTACATGGATTATTTCCATTCATCATGAGAAGCAGCTTCTTCCAATTAATTTAGTTCAATGTTAATAGATAAATTCAATCCACAATCATATGAAACATCCATATCATCTACAACACTTGAATCTGAATTATCTACATCACCTTCGTCATCTTGTCTTGTTGAGATTTTGGTTCCTATCTTTCTAACCTCATCAGGACAAACACTTTCAAGTGTCTTTATGATCCACTTTGGACATTTATGTGATTGTCCAAGTTGCTCCATTGATTGAGATGGTGTTGCATTTCCATCAATGTTTATCCTTTCAATCCTCTCGATCACATCATTGAACTCCCTCTTCTAATCAAGTGGTTGGTTCTTCTACATGAGGGGGAGATGAAACTTCAAAACGATATTTCGAAGATTGATCCAAGATAGGTACCCCCCCTTCAAGATGTGGAATATCATCATCAAACTCGTGACATGTCTTTACATGGGTGAAACTATCCAATTGATCAAGTTGCAGCTCAACAGTTTTGTCATTCTTGGTGGATTCAAGAAAAATCACATCTCTAAAAAGAAAAAACTTATTTTTTACCTCATCGTAAATATATTCCTTGGTGGTATTTGAGTACCCCCGGAAGATGCACTTTAGACTCTTTGCATTAAGTTTATTTCTTTGCTCCTTAGGAATTAAGGCATAATAGGTGGAACCAAAGACCCTGAGATGCCTCACTGAAGGAATGTGGCCATACCACATTTCATAAGGAGTTGTTTTCTCAAGAGCTTGCGATGGAATATTGTTTATAACATATACTACACATATAACTGCATCATCCCAAAACATCAGCTTCACATTCTTGAAAATAGCATTGAATGTACCATATTCAAGAGTGTCATGTTCATTCTTTCTGCTACACCATTATGTTGAGGATTGTATGGAATAATGGTTTGATGCTTGATCCCATTTTGGAGAAGATATATTTCAAACTCATTGATGGGTATTCCCCTCCATTATCAGTATGAAGGGTGTTGATACGAGATTGAGCTTCATTTTCAATCTATAGATGAAAATTTTTAAATGTTTCAAATGCTTGAGATTTATATTTCAACAAATAAACCCATCACATCCTTCTATAGTTATAAATAAAGTCATGATATATTTATTACCAAAGGCATATGGAACAAGCATGGGGCCACACAAATCAAATTGTATCAACTCTAGCTTTCTATGTGCTCTCAAAGTGGAATCATGAAAGGGTTGTTTGTTATGTTTACCATGGATACATGCCTCACCTTGCTTCAAGTTTCTTGGAATGGTAGGCAAACTAGAAACACCATTTTTCTTCAACAAATGAATACCATCATAATTGATGTGCCCAAATATAGTGTGTCACGAGGGACTAGAAGATAATGTACATTCATCATGGTGAGAAAAGTATGCAGAATTTTGTGCACATGTAGATGTCCCTTTCAGCTTCAACAATACATCATCCTCCCATCCTATCATGACAATCATGTTTTTGAAATACTTCCTTATTTCAACTTGTCCATAAACCATGTGAATGGAATGGCCTTGTTGTCGAATGTGTAGAAGAGATAACAAGTTCCCCCGCAACTCAGAAATATAGAGAACATCATGTTGGATAGTTGGTTGTCATTAATGTTGTTGAATAGATGGTTGTCATTGATATCAATAGAAGTGGCTTTCATTGATGTCAACAGATATGATGGGTGCATTTGAAGAAGTCTACAAAAATCCTCAGAGGTGTGGTCATGAAGCCCGAAGTTGTTTGAGGAATAAGGACATGAAGGAAAGTGTAAATGCAAGTAACACACTCATAAATGGATAGTCCTTGTCATGTCGTTTCTAACGGTAGGTGGCACACACGTAGTTCATCACGGTTTAGGAGTTATGAGGTCAAGAATTTGGAAGCCCCAAGGAATGGTTAAGAAGCCTCTAAACGGTTGCAAGTCATTAATTAAAGGGTAAAGTGGTCATAACAACAAAGCACGGGTTTCCCCTAAAGTTAAGGAAAGAAGTCACTTGGAAAAGTATAAATACACAACAAGAATCCTATCATAAGCATATTTTACACACACAAGTTTATTGAATGTCTTCTAAGTGAACAAGTGATATATTGGCGAATCTGATATAAGGAGTCTGAGGTAGCAAAGGAAGTGTGAAGGTGAACGTCTTGGAGTTGCAGAGGAGAGCAAGGGTTTCTGAGAAACCCTAGTTTTGTTGACCCCCACAGGTCAGACTACTAGTGTCTCGCAAGGCACCCCCATGAGTCAATCAGTGCCCATCATGTGAGGCCCCGCATGAGGACAATATTCATCCAGCAAGGCTAAGGTAGATCTAAGAAATGACATATGTACCAGGTTGTGGATGCCAAGAAAGGTATGTTTGTCTGAGATTTGATATGACAAGGTGACTATGGATTTAAAGGTATGTCTATATGCATGTTTTGAGGGTTACATGTTGATAAATTTATGGTGCATGATTGAGGCATGTCTTTGGTATCTTGTTGAGACATTGGAACATGCTTGAGGCACATCTTATGTGCATGGTGTGAGGCATATTTTTGGTGCAAGTATGAGGACATTTCTTGGTGATATTGATGCATGTTTGAGTCACTTCTTTATGTGGTTATTGGCACATGTTTGAGGTACATGCATTGGATTTTGTGGTACATGATTGAGGCATGTCTTGGTGATGTTGATACATGTTGAGAAACATTTTGGTGATGTCATGGTACATTGATTAGAAGCATATATTGGTTATCTTGGTATCTGGTTTGGTATATGACATGGTGATGTTATCACATGCTTGAGACACTTCATTGATGATATCTTATTGTATATCGTGTATGGCATGATTGAGACATATCATGAGTGATATGGTATATGGATGACGCACATCTCATAGTACATAATTTATGGTATATCTTGGTACATGCATTGTATGGTACAGGTTGTGGTACATGGTTGATGTACATGGTACGGTGATGGTTTTGGTATCCATGTGAGTGGATCTGGTTATAGTTGGTTGATGATGGTATATCAGTGACAGTGACGATGACAGTGACATATTGGATGATTGGTTGATCATCATTTTTAGGTTGATGTGACAGTGACAGTTATAGGTTGATGTGACAATGACAGTGACAGGTTGGATGACATGTTGATTATCATTTGATGAGACATTGGAAGTAACAGTATCAGTGGTAGTGATAGGTTGAGTCTACAATTATATTTCAGGGAGGAAGGAAAGGGAAAGGAAAGGGGGTTATATCCTCCTTCTGGTTGGTGTCAAAGAACACAGGGAGTTGGAGCTTCCTTCAGGTTGGAGCCTGTAAATCAGGGGGGCGTATCCTCATTATGGTTGAAGCCTTCTTCCAGTTGCAACTGGAGAATTCAGGGAGTTGTAGCTTCCTTCATGTTGGAGCCTGTAAATAGGGGGTTGGAGCCTCCTTTCAGTTGGTGCTGGAAAATTGGAAAACTGGTGCTTCCTATGACTGTATTCTTGATATATATAAGAAAACATTATGTGGTTTTCTCCCATTTGGGTTTCCTCGTAAATTTTAGTGTATTGTGTATATGTGATTGTTTATTATGCACTGATGAATGATATTGTTTATGATGCAATAATATATTGAATACATAAGTGATAAACTATTGAATATTGTTGATAAAGTTGAAGTTTATATATTGTGATTGAAAGTGGTGACAAAGTTTCATGTTGATTCACCCTCCTCATGTATGATATTGTTTATGATGCAATAATATATTGAATGCATAAGTGATAAACTATTGAATATTGTTGATAAAGTTGAATTTTATATATTGTGATTGAAAGTGGTGAAAAGTTACCCTCCTCGCTCCCCCCTCCCTCTCAATATTCCAACACATCATGCAAAATAAAGTCCAGGAATCCAGGCAATTTGAACTTAATTGTGTCAATTCACATATATTTGAGACTAGAACCATATACAAAGTCTATTGCACCATCTACATTGTCATTCAATTCTTCAAAATAGTCTCTTTGAAATGCCATGTGACAAGTTGCACCCATGTCAAGAGACCAAGCATATCTCCAAGAAGAAAATGAAGTTTAGAACAAGTCTTCATTTATGCTAATATTGCAATGAGAAACAGCAGATTGATCGGATTCAAGAGATGTATCTTTGTCCTCCTTTTGTTCATGCTTATCTTTGATCTTCTCCCATGAGATTATACATGTCTTTACTTCTTGTCGATTCTTTCCACAATGAACACAGTGAAGACTATGATTATGCCTGACCTTGTGAAGACCAAATGTTGGAGCTAATTGACCAAAAGTTGTAGTGCTTCCAAAACCATTACTTGAAGCCCCTACTTTTTTTTCCATTTGGTCTTTTAATTATTTCTTGAAGATGAGAATCTTGTTGGAAATGGATAACTTGTCTACTTGATGGTCTCTTTCTTCTAGTTGCTCCTAAAGGTTAGAAACAATGCTAGTATGTTGTTTTTCCTGCTCATCAAATCCACTTTGGATTCGCACCACCTCTACCCTAGAAATAAAGGGTACTCTAGGATCTATCTCTAGTTGTTGTAACTACTCCCTTTTTCTTGCAATATCATGTAGGCATTGTTGCATGGATTCGTTAGAATTGCTCATGCCATAATCAATGCATAGAGAAGATAAATCGAGCTCCAATCTTTTACTCTCTCACCTTTAATCAAGGCCAATATATTCTTTGAAATGAAAAGTAAAGCAATGGTCTTGCTCTATGAGATTTTAGGCTCTGCCTAAGATAAAATTTTGACCTCGGAATTGTCTTTCGAGTTCTCGTTCGAGTGGCCTCTCGGTGTCCCTCCCATGCACATGATAGAAATCAAACTGGAAAATCTTAAATAGAAGACTTGATATGCATCCTATGAATGGAACCCACTATGATCTGAATCCCAGCCCACTACGATCTAAATCTGAGCCACAACAAAGCTATGGCGACTGCAGTGGAGAGAACAAAGGCTAAAAGCTTTATAATAGAATAGCGCTTCAAGGGAATTGGAATGGAGAACCAGGCAGAACTCTCATTTTGTATCTTTGCCAATGAAACATTGATTGAAATTGCACAATTATATAAGAGAAAAAATGTTGTTTCTGTAACGAGTACTATGATTTGTCGACAAACAAGCACGGAACTGGTTATCAATAATCCAAATGGAAAGAAGTATGATAGATATTCAAGTGGTTGCTTTTAGTTGCAGGATTAGAATCTTTTATTGTACAGAACCACGATTGCCATGAGAAGTTATCAGAGATCATTGTGGTACAATACCCACAAAATGGAGACTTATAATTACATTTTGTTGGAGAAATTCAGGGAGAAGGGAAACAACTCGAGAGAGATCATGGAGTTATCAAGAAAACCTATGCTCTAATACCATTGTCACGTAGGGATGAGTAACTCCATAGATGATTGCATTTCATTAAAGTGATCCATACATTAATATAATGAGAACTGACCTTTGGTTTCATTTTCCAAGAGGTTCTAATGACCCTTGATATTCACCTATGAATCTTCATATTTCTCCTAAAATAATATTTACAATATATCATAATCCCAAGGATTAGGTATCTAGCAAGATTCTCATCGGACCAACCTCCCCAATCATACGTGAAGATTAATCTTATTTGATACTCACATGACAATCCTTTAATGGTGCATGTGAATTAAATACATAAAATGCATGAACAACACTCAAGGTAAACAAGTGACCCATAGCCCAAGTGGGTAGGCACGTTTATTTCTTTTCATTTTGTAGTCAAACTTTAAAATATTTCCCCCTTTCATTTTTTCTCTCGCAATATAGGGTTTTGTTATGCATATTCTCTAGATCTAGATTGTTAATTCAAGTCTTGTGGCTAACTTCCCTTTTAAAATTTATCGTAGTCTTGGACAATTGTGCAAATAGCCTTACTTTTGCATGTTTGATCACTAGAGTGTTTTGTATATTTTCAGATCAAATGATTTAATATCTTATATTGATGATAGATCTAATGAAAATACAATCAATAGACCTAAACAATGCTTCACGTGTTGATTCTTTATCAGTTTTAGATCTACTTGATGCATTAAGTGTTAAAAATAATTAAGAAGGGTTTAACACACATTCACATAATTTTCTTCAAACATTTTGATATATTTGTGCTTGTAATGTTCCCAAGTAGATTTGTTTGGAACATTTTAAGTTTTAGTGTTTTCTGGTTGTGGTATTTTGTCAAACACTTTGCTGATTTTATTCTTCAAGAGTTGTGTCAGGGTTTATGGTGATAGTTTTAATGGTGTTGGCAGTAAATAAATGATAGCAATATAGAAATGGAATATACTCAACAAGATGCAATACAAGTAACAAAAGAAATAGCCACAAATACCTTGGATCTGAGTTTTATTTATCATAATAGCTTACCTCATACAAAATGGAGCAGATCTGGAATATACATAGAAGAACGATGCATGTGGTTGATAGTGCTTCCAAAAGAGAATGGAATGATGAATATATGAACTCCTAAGAGTCCTTCAAGCTGAATACAAGAGTTCTAGAATATCCAACACAATCCCTAGTTGTTATGCGATGTCCTTTCTAGCACAGTGCGCCCTCACTGGTTGTAGCAAGCCAAGAATTCAGCCTCCAAAGAGATGAACTCTAAATTATCACGGAAACTAACTACAAAAAGGTAGATCGGGGGATAGGAAACCCCTATGATGAATCTTCAAGCTGTTGGGAGTGATCTCCCACTCCAATTCATAAGATCCACTAAGAACAGTGCACCCTCCTTCTCAAGAAATACACCCAACTCCACAAATAAATAAATATGAACTCCAAACTCCCAAGAGAATTTGTAAACCTGTATATCTGAGGGTATATGATTAAAGGAAGTGATCCCTTGGAATATTTATGCAGAACCAAACCCTCCAATTGTAAATCTCCCAAAACAAATGTACCCTCCTCCTGGTAACTCACACCACTAAGAGAAATGGTGAATATGGCATGAAAACCCTCCACAAAATAGTGAGAAAAGGCACCCTGGTGACATCCAACACCTCTGAATTGAGATCTCTCTCAGATCCAATGTTTACAATCCTCCACAAACTCCTCTCTCAGGAACATTGCACCCTAGCTCTGCAGAAAGACTCCCAAGTGCACCATGCTTCCTCAACTGGTCATGAAACTGAATAGAAACTGATGTAGAATGGTGAGGGAGGAATATTTCACCTCCTTGGCCAAGCTTGGATCAGGAAAGGTGGGATCTTTCACCATTGAGTTTATCTCTAGGGTTTGTTCAATCAAAATTCTAAAAACCCCTAAGTATCATGGACTCTTTAGCAAGAAGCCAGACACGAAAATGATAATCAACATAATGAGAGAATAGAAGCCCCTATCTCTCTTTTACTCCCCCTGTTTATATTTTCTCTCCAAGTGAATTTTACTTTATTTTTAATATTCCTTAATTAAATCACTTTATTAATTAATTAACCTATTTTCCTCTAAAAGGTGATTTATTCGTCCTTATGGATTATTCGGTCACTAAAATTCACTTCACATCATATTATCTTGCAGTTCTCTTCCTCCCGATTCTAATGAGATATTACACTAAGAGGTTTCTCCAAGTATTCCCAAAATGACCTCCTTAGTGAATTTAATTAAAATATGCTCCATAATAACTCAAAATTACAAAAATCATCGAAATGCAACGAAACCAAAGACAAGTTGTGCGGAATGGATCATGATGATGAAATATGATAAAGGATGCAATTCAGGCCCAATAAAACCCCTCAATATCTCTTGAACTCACTATTACCCCCATCTGGCTACTCTGGTAGGCATCTCACTGTGTAACATAGTAACATCAAAAAATGGGGACATTACAGTTCTCCCTGCTAGAATATTGTTTGTCCTCAAGCAATAACTAAATCAATATGTATACGATACTAGGGTCCCATATCCACCTATGTGACATGTAGTATGCTCCCATCAAGACATGTTCCCTCCCAGTGCTCACCACGTATGACACCCAAATGCTCCTGATGAGTATAATGATCATGTGCAATAGATCCTCAGTCAACTCCTCAAGTAACTTCTCCACTTTGATCTTAACTCCATCAAACTCTGGACTACCAAGCACTCCAATACCTGGATCCCATATCAAGATGAAAATTGCAATTCCCTGTGAGTTATAATCCTGTAAGATATCAATACCATGAGTCTCTTGAAGATAACACTCGACCTCCACCATAAATGAGTTTCACCTCCATGACCATACCAAGCCAAACATGGTCTCCTCCGACTAGATGTGTTGCCTCCACAGTGAGGTACTACAAGACCTCAGTGAATCACCAACAAGTGGCATGATCCTTTCAAAACTGAAGTTCAATGGAAAATCAAAATGATTTTCCCCTGCAAGGATCCACTTGTTTCCCTCGGTCAATGAAATGTTCAGCCCTATAATTCTAGGGTCTCGTGCTAATCTCTAAAAGGGACCATCACACTAACGTTGCACCACTCTAATCATGATTTTATGCTCAGGGTACACATATTGGATCCCCCACTCTTGGATCCTCATGCTAAAATACATGTAAGGATTGGGCCTACTATCAAGAAGCCTAACCTATAAAGGTATCCCTATGGAATCAAAGTCTGCAAATCCACCACCATACTCGATCAGGAGTATCAACAAGGAGAACATGTCTCACCATATAGAATAAATCCCAGCAATCCCTCTCAAAACAATTCAAGAATGAAGTATATTTCTCTTTGGCACAACTCGAACCATAATAAGATGAAGCAAACTATCGACCAAATGGATTCCCGAATCCCATGGAAAATTTGGAATTTCACCACTTCCAATCCCCACTAATTGATGATGTGACATACTGATAATCGTAGGAAGCCCTCTAGGTCAATCTATTGTCCCCCCATCCTCATCCCAATGAGAATCTGAACATGTGTCAACCTCTGAGATATCCTCTGTCCCACAGTCGAAGATACTCTCCATCACACCCAAGGCCTCATCTGTTTGTCTCTGGTGATCCTCCCCTATCATGTTGTACATAATAAAGTCACTCCTGTCAAGTGGTCTCTGCCTACCAACTCTCCATGTCCCCTGCCACTGTTTATCTCCCCCTATGTTGTTGTCTATGATGAAAGTATCAGGGAAGGCTAACAAAAATAATTGCAACTGTATGTAGGACTGGAAAGTATCATATGTTCTGGTCAATCCCAAGGACTTGACCAAAATCTCATCCACTAGCACCCATGGTGAATAATCGGATGTAATCATCACTAAACTCCAACCATCGAGTATAATAGTAGATAACTCCACAAATCGTTGGCCAATCACTCTCCCTCCATCAACACTCATATAGTTGTTGCTACTGAGAAGGTGATCTCCCATATCTATGTACTACTGCAAGGGAGAGGAATCTCCATGCTCCCATAAGTATGTATCATCTCTGCAATCCAATGCGTCCCTCTGAATTCCACTATACACCTTTGCATTCCCCTATGAACTACCTCTCATCATCATATGTCCCTGTATACTCATGCAAGCTCATGTATCCTCCCACATCATCATGTATCCAATGTGTATTGTTGGATCTGTTATCACCCTATAATTTATAGGAACAACTGGTGACTGGAATGTTATCTCTCTAGTGTTTTTTGTTTGTCAAATGATTTTTCATTCTGCAAATAATTTGAGAAAAGAAAGAAAAAGAAAAAGAAAAGAAAGAAAAAGAAAAAGAAAAGAGGGCATAAAAGAATTGCAATAAGAGCCCCATGCAATAATAGTGACTTGGTCCATACCTTTCAAGCATGGACAAGTTCTTTTAAATTGATGTTGATAGGAATAGTGAATAAGCTTGGCTAAACTGTTTAATCTTAGCCAAGTGACCTAGGTTAGTTAGTGAATAAATCTAGCTAGACTGTTTAATCTTGGTCAGGTAGCCCCAGGATAGAGTAAGTTCTTATCCCAACAGTTTAATCTGGGCTAATTGTCATAGGGAGTTAGGTTAGAACTTAGGGTAGTTTGTTTGATTTAAATAAAACCAGCTCGATGATCAATGTTGGACCATGTTTTGGATGCTCGAAAAGTTGTTTGCCTAACCCCTTGGTGATGTAAAGATGTAAAAGCTTGGGAAAAACCCATGAGATGCTCTTATCCTAAGTTTTTCAGGGCGCATATGCTTTCGC
>ML801519.1:10598-34553 GCA_009831015.1 Picea engelmannii | reverse complement strand
CTAAGTACACAGAAATGGATGAAGTCTACCGAAGGTTACTCAAAGTCAATGTTCCCAGTCATCTTCAATGGGAAGAGCTTTGTGACCTAATCGAGTAATCGATGAGATGTCCCAGCCCAGTCAGTTGTCCAGTCAAACGAGGTCGCGCAGAGGCCTCACCAACGGTTCACCCAGAAAACATCATGCAATTGTGACACATCATCAAACAGTTTCCTAGATTTCTATAATTTGTTAAGTTAGTTGGGCTAAAAATAGATTTACCACGTCCTGATCTTTAATGACGAGATCATTTTTAATTTTGGGTTATAAATACTTCACTTTTCAAAGTATTGAGGGTTGATCTTTACGCCATGCGAGCTATCAGACTGTAATATTTTTTAAGAGATCTTCCATTAATACAAAGAGGCATTTTTACAGGATTCTTGTGTGTATTCACTGGTGACGTTTTCCTTTCTAAGTTAATGTTATTCTCGCTTAGTTATCACATTTTTTGCTAAATCTAATCTTTGAAAGTAATGAATGTTGCAAGATTTATCTTTGTATACCCTGTTTCTCACTTTAAAAGATTTTAGTGTTTCATCTTCTGATTTTATGATAAAGAAATTCTTAACTGCTTCTTTGTTATAATTGGCATTCTCACCTTTTCTACTATTTCCTCATTTATGCTACTAAAAGAATCCAGTGATTACATTATCTCACCCTGTGAAAAGTTTCTTTTCTTTTTGGTTTAGATTTTATTTTTCATGATACAGACCCCATAGCCCAATGGATGTGTAAAGCTCTCTCAGCCAACCCAACGAAAACTACAACAAACAAAACCAACGCATTCTATTTACCTAGCCTAATATTTTAAATTCGATACATATCTAAATCATATAGAGAGAGATCCCTCTCTGAAGTTGGTAGGGCTAGATCCTAGCTTCGAAGTGGTTGGATAAAGTTACCTCTTGTAGATTTCTTCTTTCCTGACAACCTCTAGGAAATTTACAAAGCGTTAACAAGATCAACCTCTACATGGATGTCATCCAATCCTGGAACCCAAATGGATGTGTCCTCATAACTACCCTTGGCTCTGGAATTCCCTGGTGTATGTGTATGACTAATTATCTCAGAACCCCTCATGAAGGGTGGCCCTGTGACACTTGGACATCCTCCAGCGTCTCTTGTTCATATCTCTCCATAACCATCAGTGATCATGGGTATCCCTCACACACCTCCATCATCTGGCACTCCTCTACCAAACCACCAACATCCTTTGGCAAAGTAGTTGGAGTACACATTTGAATCTTTGCTAAGGTAGATGTAGTGTATCTCTGACTAGTCTCCTCAAGGAGCCCCTCTAATCTGGACCTTGATTCCTGAAGGGTTTTCTGTGCACCTTCCAATAATCCCCTTGTACTCACCAACTCATGAGTGAGTCGGTCCAGCTCAATATCCTTCTCCCTCAGCGCCTTGTGATACATCTCGCCAACCTCCAATAGGTAATCTCTATCCATCAAAAATTGTTGGTAGTTGGCCCTCATCACAGTCACTCTCTACCTGAGTGTATGGAAGTCATCAATGGAAATCCCCCCATCTGAACTATCATGTGCCATCGAGACCCTCCAACAATATCATGCCACCAATGTGTGTGTATCATCAATGTGTCTAGTCGTTGTCATTATCATGTCCTCACTGACTCTTAGATGACCTATCAAGTGTCGTGATTTCTGATCACACTCCTGCTGAGGTGCTACCTCATGACTCTCACTACTAATGTCGACAGGGGAATCCCATCTGGCTACTCTGGCAAGCATCCCACTCTATAACATAGTAACATCCAAACATGGGGACATTACAGTGCTCTAAATCATTATGAATACCAAATCAATGGCATACGGTGAGTAACAACCTGCTCAAAGGGTGCAGTGACTCATCTTGAAAGTGAAACATGCTTTCTGGAATATTATTGTTTGCAAACGTTTAAGTGTTGGTTTTCACATGCTTAGCTTGCAACATTTTACTTTATATGTGTTCTCATACACCTTCTATAGCAAATAGATGCAAAAGATACTCTAACAACCTTCTTGATGGGCTAAAGAATCACTCTAAATGCTAACGTTGCAGGTTGGTTTATCACTTTTCTAAAGGTTTTAAGTGCTGACTTAATGTGTTTAGTATCAATTTTTGGGCAATGTTGGACTTAAATTTTGCTCCAATTCATCTTTCTCATCAAATCATTGCACTAGCTCTCTTAATGACTTGCACAAAGGATCAAATAACTCACCTTAACTGTAGATTATGCTCACTGGAATTATCATTGTTTTGAAGGTTTGGACATATCCATTTGTAGTTCCACTTAATTCATGCTTTAAATCTATGGTATGTAAAATATGCTTAAAAGATTTACATAAAAACCTTAATCTGTATTGCTGAAAGATGTTAATTTGAAGGGTTTCTTGGATCATTTCATTAAATTCATGCTCTTAACTCTTCTAAGGATCAAACCAACACTAAAGAAATATCCAATATTTTGACTTTGCTTCATTTTATTGTTGGCATATCACATAAGCTAAGGGTTTAAAACTGATTTGTACATGTCATCTCAGATTTATTTAAGTTCTTGTTTTAAACAAGAATGCTCTAAATCAATATTATGGGATGCTAAATGATTTGCTTATTGGATGGTAACATTACACTCACTGGAATATGGACAGGTTAAATTCACTGCTCTTCACACATAAGATATCTGAAAGTAACCTTTTACACTGTGAATAATCTATGTTGTCATACATCTGTTGTGATCTAATCATTTACGAGTGGAATTCATATTTCAAACACCTAGATTGTTCTTTGTTCATGAAATGATTTATGCTCCAATCTAAACACTGTTCATATACAATTCTTAGGGTGTTTAATTCATTTATGATTTATTCCAAATTTCCTTGCTTATGAATCAATCTGATTTGAAATATAATCCATGGTGTGATGATTTTTGTTCACATTACCTAAGCTTTGGATGTCTTTATTGTTTATGTTTCAAAGATAAAATTCATACTTGAGCGCTGATATGAATGCAAGCAACCATTTCTACACGTTTAAGTGCACTCACTCGAATTTGGCATTCTAATATTTGTCACAGCAGTCACTCGAATCAGTAATACCATATTAACATAATACACGCAACATTGGCAGCACTACATAATCGGGCACTTAATCATTTTCTAGTGGAACAATGTGATGATGACATATTTCAGATTCTAAGTGTGGTGATGGATGAATCTAAATGATCCAAATAACTTGCTAATTCTAAGTATTGCATTGTGATTTGGATTATGAATTTGAATGGATGGTTGTTATAAGCCATGAGCACATTTGAGCATTCTTATATTATAGATGCTTGTGATCATGTCCTAAGGCTTAATTGAGGGATCATTGTGGTAATAAGCAAATCTGGTTTTCATTGGTTATTCAAGATTGTTACAATTCACTCTTTTAGGACTTCCCAACACACATAAGTTATTTCTTAAATCCACATAATTGAAATTTGTGTAACATTGGTAGTCAATCATACAACATTTTGCATGCTTTATCACATTCTCTAACTTAAGGCAATTTGATTGTTTAGTTAATCACATTCTTAAAATCAATATAAGTTAATTAACACTCAGGATTCTACAACGAGTTTAGCTAGATTCACAATATGGATTATCCCCTAAACTAGGATTCTACTTTTTGTAGTTTGAAGTGGGGATAAAGGCCATCGAGGTGATAGTGGGTGGTTTTCCTGATAGTTTCCTCTAGGCTCTCTTGTTTCAGTTTGGACTTTTGAACCTAAGTGAGAATTTAAGCGGTAACACATAGCAACATATATGTCTACTTAGGGGGTTGGGGAGATTAAAACTCTAACATTTCCTCCCCTTAAAAGTATCATTGTCCTCAAGTATAGAGATGAGTGAATGGTTGAAGGATTTATGTTGGTTCCCATGTGGCATCCTCAAGTTGTGCATCCTTCTATTATATCAAGACCTCCTAAATCATGTGTTGGTGAAGATGACGCTCTATTTTGTCAAGGACATCCTTAAGATGCAACCAAATGGAACCTTCTTCATCCAATTTGGGAAGGCTAGTTTGAACACGGCAATTAGATCCAACCACTTTCTTTAAGCAAGGGACATGAAAGATTGGATGGATTTTAGAGTGCCTCAGAAGTTCTAATTTGTAATCCATTGGCCCAATACGCTTGAGGAGCTTATAGGGGTCATAAAACTTTGGAGCAAGCTTCTAATGGTGGTTGTCTTTGAGGGAGGTTAGATTATAAGTTTACAGACAAAGGAACACTCGGTCCCCTTCTTCAAAATGGAATTTGGAGCGATGTTGATCAACCTATTGCTTCATCCTATTTTGAGCCATGACCAGATTATCTTTGAGAGTGTGGATAATGTCAACCCAAGCTATGAGGGTTTTGTCAACCTCTTGTACCTTAGAGACACTTAGTAAGTAGGATAGTAGTGATAGGGGATTTTGGCTATAGATAGGCTCAAAGGGGGTCATTCAAGTGGCCCCATTATAGGTTGCATTATACCACCATTATACTAGGGGTAAACACTGAACCCATTGGGATTGTCGTTCTAAAGTAAAGCACCTAAAATATGTTTCCAAACACTTGTTGATAGCTTTCATCTGACCATCGTTTTGGGGATGATATATGGTGATAAGATGCAATTGAGTGCCCTGGAGCCTAAAATATTCTTGCCAAAATTTCTACTAAAAGTGGGACCATGGTCCATTATAATAGATTGTGGCATATCATGGAGTTTAAAGATATTATCCATGAAGACTTCAGTGAACGTGGAAGATTTAAAGGGGTGGTGTAAAGAAAAAAAATGAGCATATTTGGAAATATGATCAACCACAACCATGGTGATGGATTTATTACCAGATTTGGGTAACCCCACAATGAAGTCCATAGAAATGTCAATCCATATAGAAAGTGGAATAGGTAAAGGTTGTAGTTCACTTGGAGTTTTCATTGTTTCTCCCTTTTGTCATTGGAAAACGTCACATTCTACCACAAAAGTGTGGATGTCCTTCTTCATTCCTTCCCAAAAAATGAATGTTTAATTCATTCATATGTTTTATGAAAGCTAGAACTTCCTACTATTGGAGATGCATGGAGTTCAAATAACACTCTTGATTTAAACGTGGATTTTTTTCCAAAATACAAACACCCTTTATAGCAAAGCTATTCATTATTCCAAGTGTAACCATGGTATGAATGGGTTTCCATTTGAAGTTTTTAGATTAGGTGGGAAATCTTGGTATCTATGAACCATTCCTTTCGTACCTCATTCAACCAATATGTTATGTTAAAGGATAGTGAAAAAGGGGACATTTCCTCTTCATACTTCCGAGAGAGAGCTTATGCTACCACATTATCCTTGTGCTTCTTATAAATTATCTCATAATCATTGCCCAACATTTTGGTGACCCATTTATGTTGCTCAAGGGATGAAATTGTTTGCTCCAAGAAGTATTTCAAGATGTGATGATTAGTTTCAATCTAGAAATGTT
The DNA here is from genome assembly GCA_009831015.1 of Picea engelmannii. Taxonomy (NCBI): domain Eukaryota; kingdom Viridiplantae; phylum Streptophyta; class Pinopsida; order Pinales; family Pinaceae; genus Picea; species Picea engelmannii. The sequence goes on along the minus strand of ML801519.1, from coordinate 29,000 downwards.
TCCGAAGTGAAGAGGACACTAGATATCTATAGCATACAATATGGACATCATTTCTTTTTTATAGGTGGATTTTCCCAAGTGCCTCTCACGGAATTGTTTGCTAGATTTTCCCAAGAGGATTTTCCTTCATGCTAGCGGGGCGTTTTATTTTCTTTGTCCTCTAGCTCCAAAATAGGATGGAATAAGCAATTATATTACTGGCCTCCAGAAGTCTTCCCTTTCTCCTATTCAATACAATTGACACACTTTTCTACCAACTGGGCTATCAACTTCGGAAGTTCAGTCTAGTCATTTGCTTCAAAAGTGTAGCACTTTCTTTCCAATTATGGCAATCTTGCTCCTATTTGCATGTCTTCTATAATGATAGACAATAACTATAGGTTTGGTTTTATCAACCATTTATCTATCTGGGCAATATCGACATGTTTTATCTGAGATAGTTCAACTTGATCTCTTTCCACATTTTCCTTGATATCTAGCAGATGTTTAACTATGTCAATTTTTCCCAAAGTTCCAGAGCTATTCTCCTTATCGAGATCCAACAATTTTTTATTTATTAGGCCAAATGTTTCTTCACAAGAGTCTCTCACCTCTTTAGCCATTTTTTTTGTTCTCTAATAGATTATGCTCCCATGCTTTTAACAGGATGTTACCTTTGGCTTGTTCTCGAATGGATAATCTGGAAGCGATGACCATTTCCTCTTTCATTGTTGATATGATAGCCTCCTGGAAAGTACTTCGAGCCACCTTAGCTTCTCTCTCCCTTAAGGTAATTCTATCTAAGGCTTGATCTATCAACTGAAAATGATTCTGGATGATTTATACTTTAGTAAGTAGACTCTGTTGAGTTGCTTCTATCTTCGTTTGTATTTCTATGGCTTGAGTTCGAAATATCGCTACATCTATGACCTGTCTTTCAGTAGAATTTAATTTAGATTGCAGTTGTTTTATTAACTCCTCTTGTTGACTTACCTGTGCTTGACTTGTCTTAACCAACTGTTGTATTTTCTCAAGATTAGATTTGAGTTGTTCGATTTTTTGTTGATCAACTGCTCTGACTTGTTCAAGGTTTTTACATGCTTCATTCCTGGCATTCACTTCTATCGTTTCCATCCGAGTCTGTAATTTGTTGATTAACAAGTTTTTTTGCTTGATCCATTCCTTCAAGGTTCCAACTGAATATTATTTGGTCGTTGCATAAGCCCCCAATGTTCCTACTATCTCATCGGCCAATTCTTCCTCTTCTAAGGCTTCTCCATCCGTTAGTATTATGTATTTCTTAGTTGTTGCACCTTCCTTTTGGTATGTTTCTCGCTTCACCATGGCCTTCCTTTTCTTGCTAAAAAAGAAATCGCTAGGAGGTAATTCTTCTATAGAGATAGGTTTTAAATCCTCTTTAAATATTATCTTTGCATTGGGGTTCCCTTTTGTAAATTGTAAGGGCGTGATGGATGGAATGGAACTGTCGATTTCTTTGGATGCTTGTTTCATGATAGCATATGTGGGTGTTTCATTTGATGGGTACAAGGGTGTGTCTCCTACCCCTTTTGAAGGGGTCTCTGTTTAATCCCTGACATGTTTAACTGGTGTATATGTCTCTGGGAGTTTTTCCTCTCGGCTTGGGATCTCAGTTTCCTATTTCGAGGTCTCAGTTTCCTCTGTGTTCTCCTGAATTTTTTGTTTGCCAGGATTGAAATCCGTTGAACCTTGGGCTTCTATTTTTTGTGTACCTAGAGGTTTTGAGTTTTTTCCTTGCAGAACTTTGCGAAGGCCACTTCTCCGGTGTTCCTGGAATTTGTAGAAATTGGCCATCTCTCCAGGCAGTAGAGCTCAAACTCGACTTAAGACTTCTAAGTAGGATCTCTCTCCTCAAAACATTTCATCATGGGGGAATCTTCGTGCTCATATATTTTTAGACCACAACTTTCCATATGGTTACCCATGACCCTATGAGGATCATGTTTCTTAAATTCAATGTCTATTAGTTTCATTTCCTTTAAGGTCGTGCCCTCCACTTTGGCATGGCCGAAATCTAATAAAGAATATGTGCCAATGTGAATGGGAAAAGATGGCCATACATTTTTCTAAACTCCTTTGAGTTCTTTTCTTATCCCGCCGAGCATAGTCTACCTGGCGATTTCTAGACATACTAGCTTGTCTGGTAAGAATAGCGGTATGGAATAAGGGGGAACAGAGAAACCAAAAACCCTAATATACGAGAACTATTCTTCTAGGTACCAGTCTGCCACATTGTTTAAGTTTGTCACAACTTTATCTGAAATCCTGGGAGGTGGATGGCCATAGATAACGACATGCATTGGTACCATTACACAGTTTAAAATTTCATAGATGAAGTCCTTGGCCTTATCTTCCCAGAGTTTGGAGTGGTACACATGAATAGGCTCTGTGTTATTTGGAGTCCAACTCCATCTCATTAATGGAAAAGGTGTCATGAAGCAAACGACATCCATAATGTACACAGACATGAAAAATGAAGTTGCTTTCATGCTCGCCCTTTGTGCTTGATATTATGTAACTTGGTTGTCCAGACTGTCTGACAACAATTTAGCCCAGTCGAAAGAGTACCCCTCTGCTACTGTGTGGATAAGCGGTACCCATGGGAGCAAACAATGTGCAGTATTCTCTCTCCCATAAATCTTGCATACCATCATCACTATATACATAAATTGTGGTTGTAACGAATGGATTGCATATATACCATGAGTGTCTGCCCTGAACTTTTCAGGGCGTGAGAACCAATCTTTGATCAGGTTGGATAAGATTTTTCCAAATTGTTCGCATTCTTTCTTTTTGAAACCCTCTAAGAATTTGGCATTGTAAGTAAAATTGGGTGTGGAGGACAATTTGTACATCGCTTGCAGATGCTCCTGCCTAAATTTCCCAACAGCCACCTTTTGCACGTTAAATATTTTCCTAGTCGAGACATCTACGTGGTCTAACGCCCATTTAACCATACCATAATAGGGGAAAATATGCGGCCTTGTTTCTACCTTTTGTAATTCTGACTGAGCGACCACTTTGTATTTGATATACAAGTCATCTTTCTCGTTGTCGCTCGAGTCGTCTGGGCAGTTTATCAACTCGTATTGCAAGATGTTGAAAACCTGTGTCCATGTTTTGACTGTGTCAATGTTTCTAGGTGAGGTATCAGAAATAATATATGAATTCTGACCTGAACTTTCACTAGCTTTTTTGGGCATTTTTTGTTGAGCCATGATATAAAATATCGAGATTGTAGTTCCTGTCACAGAGGATGCAAATACAAAAATGGTTATCTCGCTAAACTCGCTCTTGTGAAACTAGAATGAAATTCAAATAATGACGGAAATTCTTTCACTTAAAGTACTCGAGTTTGTGCAGGTCCTTACTGACACAACGTTTAATTCTTTTAATAGAAATATTTTGAAATGAAGCAAGATCTTACTTTCAATCATTTCCCTAATTCGCTTATAAATTCCATAAATGTTTGATATTTCGTGACTTGGGATGATCGTAGAAACATTTAATTCTTTACCCTAAGCTCCACAGGTTTAAAGTTGTTTAAGATATTAATTAATCCAGTTTAATCCTTTAATTAATAGCAATTAGTTCTTAATCCTTTTTCGGCATTCGTAGACTCAAACGATTTTATTCTTAGTCTTGGGCCATGAACCCCAAATTTGCGATATTGCGATTTGGTTAATTAACTTTGATTAGACTTAAGTTCTTAATTGATCGTGATTAGTTTATAAATCTCGTGACCTCGGGTATCGGGATTACAAATGTGTCGTTCTAAGGTAAAACCGTCGAGTCGCGAAGTCACGATAATTAACTAACGTTAATTATCATTAGTCTTGTAATTAATGAGGTTTATCTTAAGTCTCTTTCGCGACTTTGTACATCGAACACTCGAAGGTCGCTCGAGGCATGACTCCCGAATCGCGAAAGCACGATGCATTAAAATAGTGATAATCACTGCTCAATTTTTTGATGATCATGATTAAACTTAACCTGACTTTACTATTCCGCATGTCGAGACATTGGGAGCTTTGATACGTATAACCGTTAGATCTGTGAAATCCCAAAATCCGAGATTTGAGGTTTATGGTTATCATTTTTGTTATTTGAAAGAATGGGCGACTTCAACCTTTTTGTAACTAGAGCATTTGAAAAAATATATGTGTTCCAACATAGGCTCCATCTAGGGATCTCGTCTCTTTGTGGGATGAGAAGAACAGTAGACCACGTGCCTTTATTGGGTAAATGGATTCATTACTTTGTTTTTGTGAAATGTTTTCAGATAGAGGGTACAGAGAGAATATCAGGTTTCATCTTTATCTCTGAAAGCTTTCGAAACTTAATTGTTTACTAATCTCAATTTTAGGTCCTTCGATGACTTCCTCTTCCTTAAAACTGACTTCGGATCTGCTTAAGATAATCAAAACAACCTTGGGATTTCTAACAGGTTCTATCGATCTTTCTTGCATCGAGCCAAAGTAATTTCAGTGTTTTTTAATCAGGGAGTCTTGCGTAAACTTGGGATGTAGATCTAGTCCAAAAGAAAATGGGTTACCAGAGTACAATATAATTCATGTATAACAGCCTTAATGATATCTTAGACATTGATTCATTACCAGCGAGCATGTTCAGTACCTCGGTGAATTTATCTGATTCCCTTATTGAATTTCCTTTCACCACTTCAGTTTGTAACTTTGCATTTAAATGTCGAGATGATAAATGTCGAGATGAGGACAATCATTTAATGAATTTCCTTTCATCATCTATTTTTTGGACTAGATGGGGCTCGGGGGCAATCATTTGTGAATTTCCTTTCACCATCTGTCTTATACTTTATTTTTACAACATGAAGTGGGGGCAATCAATTTGTATAAAGCATACTAGGGGTGATATCCGTTAATAATTTTGGCAACAGAGGTCTGTTAACTCACTTTGATTACTCTGGACAAGTCTTCTTTTGACCTTCAAAACATCTTAGTCTGCAGGAAACTTATGGGGGATTTTTTTTATTTCTAGGGGCCTTCTTCTAAGCAATATTAATCATTTAAGACCCGTTAAAAACTAAGAGAGTTAGGATTAGCCTATACATACTTTTGTTCAGTAGGAGCCTGAGGAGCCATGAGGACTTGCCTTTTTTCTAAAGATTTGTTTATCAGCTTTTAGAGGTAAAGTGTGACCCCTCCTTCCTCTGTGGACGACATGGGGAGGCATCTGGAGTCAAGGGGAATAATAAAAAATATTTTAACAGGGTGATAGAGGGGTTTCGGATTTCATAAACGTGGTTCTTATAACGTAAAACCGACTCTTGAAAAATGTTCTCTGTGTTCACTTTATTTCTTATTTTTTTCGTTTATTTTAATTGTATCCAGATGATCTCTTTTGTGATTTACTTTGACAATTCGTTCCTTTGATAATACATCTAACGAGTATCTTTATACATATAATATTGTTGTTGCGCCAGGTGATATTCTTTGGAAATCTTAATAATTCAACGACTCATACCTTTGATTCGCCATTTCGCTCTCATCTAAGTAAATTATTTATTTATCACATGTTTCGGGATAACCAATATTTATGATATACAACCCTTTGTTTGTCTCCTTTGTAATGTTTGAGCTATCGACAACAATCCTGCATAAAAACAACATGAAGAGTGTCAGGGTTTTACGAGTCACAACGTTCGATGAGTAAATTATTTAAAATAACTAACCTGTTTTATTTGCGGTGGAAGTAAGATTTGCCTAAAACTGTGAAAAACAGAAAACACAAACCGGTATATACAATGGGATTTTGGAAATCCTTTATTGCATATAGTGCTTAAAATAACGCCCATTGATAGGGGCATTGAGGATTTTACCATCCAAATTTTATAGCAGAAATGAGTTCTTCCCTTCAGAGGTTGCAACTTTGAATGGTCCATACCAGATATGATCAAATTTGCCATGTTTGGCCAAGTCTTCTCTCCTAGCGTCCCATTTCAAAACTAGGTCACCAGGGAGGAATTCCCTATCTTTAGCCTTATGATCAAACAAGGCTTTCATGTTGTCTTGATATTTCTAAAGTTTTTCATCCACTTTAGCCCTATTTTGTTGAACTTCAATCAGTTGATTTATTCTTCTTGTGACATGATTTGGTTCTTCTTTTTCATCTTGCCAAAGTTTCATTATAGGTAGAGCCAAATTAATGGGTAATACCACAGTGATCTCGTATACCATTTGAAATGGAGAAGTATCGATTGATTTCTTGGTGCCTATCTGATTTGCCCACAAGGCGTATTTCAAATGCACATGCCAAGCTTTCTTATTTTCGTTCAAAACATTTTTTATTATGGTGATTAAGATTTTGTTTGATGATTCAGCTAACCCATTGCCTTGAGGATAGTACATTGTAGAATGACCCAACACAATATTGTATTTTTGGCAAAATATGATAATTTCCATAGATTTGAATGCCTGGGCATTATCTGTAACTATCTTTCGGGGACAGTCGAATCTAGATAATATATTTTCCTTCAAGAAATTTATTACCACTGAATTTGTCGCTTTCCTGGTCGGGATAGCTTCTACCCATTTGGTGAAATATTCCGTAGCAGTCATGATCCATCTATGTTGTGCGGTGGAGTGTGCATTGATTTCGCCTATAAAATCTAACCCCCATTGTTGAAAAGGGGCTTCTGTTTTAACCGGGACCAAAGGTAATGTTGGGAGTTTCTGCTTGCCTGAAAATAATTGGCAGGAGTTACAGGCTTTGAATTTGGCATTCACATCTGTGAATAACTTAGGCCAATAATATCCTACTCTTAGGATTTTATAGGTTGTTGCTCTCCACGCATGATGTCCTCCGCACACTCCTTCGTGAAATTCATTTATAACTCTTTATGTTTCAGATTCTACTAAACAAACTAGTAGGAAACCTAGAGGGTGTTTCCAATACAACTGGCTTTCTGAGATACAATACTTTACTGCATGCAATTTCAATGTCCTAGTTTTATACAGAGACATATCGTTTGGGCATTTCAGAGTCAGAAGATAAGATACTATGTCTTTATACCAACCCAAAGATGAAAACTTATCTTTGATTATGGTTGTGGCTATCTGGTCGTCAAATTCGTCTATGTCTAAATATCCTTCATGCTCTTGTAGGTTATTTATTCCAAGCGCTCTGAAATTTGATTCGGCTAGTAGTTTAGCCAAACCCTGTCCCTTTACGAGCTTTGTCGGTTTTACCTCTAGATCGAATTCTTGAATTTTAGCAATCCATCGGCCCCTCTTCCCATCACTATCAAGTTGAACCAATATATATTTAACGAAACCAGTGGGTACATATGCAATGATCTTGGAATGTAGTAAGTAGGTTATGAAAGATTTTAGTGCTTTCACCATGGCATATGCATGTTTTTCCATTATGTCATACCTCAATTCTGCGTCTCTAAGGATCTTACTGAAAAGCGTTATTGGTTGCTCAAAACCCTCTTTGTTCTTCTAGAGGAGTATCGCCACAATTGTATGTTCGGATGCAAACGAAAAGATCAAAAATTCCTTTAGATAATCAGGGCTTGTTAGTACAAGTGCTTCACCTATAATTTTCTTGATGTGTGCAAATGATCTTTTTGCTTCGGCCTTCCATTTAACTTCGTTGTTTTTCTTGAGCATATCTCTAATCAATTTCACAATTTCAGTAAAGTTCAGGATAAATCTCCTCAAAAAAATAATTTTCCCTAAAAATGACTGGATTTCTTTTACAATTCTAGGAATATTTATAGTGTCAATAGCTTCGACCCTTTTAGGATCAATTTTAATTATGTCCCGAGATACAATATGACCCAATAGTTTACCTTCTTGCATCGCAAAGTGAGATTTCTTGGGATTTAAAGACAAACCAAATTTGTGGCATTTCTCGAACGTTTGCTTGAGGTGGATTAGATGTTCTTCATCAGATTTGGAAAAAATGGTTAGATCATCGAGATAAACAACGACGAATTTATCTCTTTTGTAGATGAAGGCGATATCCATAGCCACTAGAAAGTAGCACCTGCATTCATCAAACCAAAAGGCATTTTGTCATACATAAATGTACCCCATGGGGTGGTGAATGTTGTCTTTCTTTATCGTCTTCGTTTACAGCAATCTGATTGTAACTGGAAAAATCGTCGATCATTGACATTTTATTTGCTCCAGCCACTTTTTCTAGAACATGGTCCATTTTGGGTAGCGAATAATTGTCTTTGAGAGATGATTTATTTAAACTTCTAAAATCTACACACACTCTGATTTCTCTGCTCTTCTTTCTAACCAGGACCAAATTAGATACCCACTCAGAGTACCTGAGTGGTACATATATTTTAGCGTCCATGAGATTTTTTACTTCTTTTTCAACCATGGGCAATAATATGGGATTGATTTTCCTGAGCTCCTATCTGAAAGGTTTAACACCTGGATTTAAAGGAATCTCGTGTTTGATCACAGTGGTGTCATAGGTTCTCAGCTCGTCGTAAGACCAAGCAAACACGTCTTTATACTGCTCGAGTAAACCTGCATATTTACCTTTCATCTCAGGAGGAAGATATTTTGATATTTTTACTATTCTAGGATTTTCTTTGGTACCTATATCGCAATCTTCGACTTCTTCTGGTTGAGGTTGCAGAGTAGATTTTAAGGGCATGTCATTTTGGTCAACTAGTCTTTCTAAGGGGATTAGACCTTTAGGGATTTGGTTTTTTTTTAGTACTAAAATGCGATGATTTGCGATCTTTTCTTAGAATTCTTGAGGATCTTCCCCTTCTTGCATAATCCAAGTATGGTCATTCTGGTTTTCTTGGTCAATATGCATCTCAGCAAAGTCTTCCACCATTTCGAGGAACTTTCTGATCTATTCATCATCTTCGAACACCTGCCAGTGTTGTATATTGTTTGGTATGGAGGGTCTGTGCCTCATCTCTATGTGATACTTGAGTTTAAAAGATGTAGGAGGTGCGAAAGTTGAGGTTTCTTTGGCTAATGAATCAACTTGCAAATTTTTTGTACGGGGAATGTGATGGACATTAACTGATGAGAAAAAAATTCCATTAAATCACAGGCACAGTTTCTATAAGATCTCAATCTGGGGTGTTTATCCTGGTACTGTCGATTTACTTGTTTCACAATTAATTTCGCATCTCCATAGACTTCCAAGTTGTTTATGTTTAACTTTCTGGTGGCTTCTAATATAGGGCTTTGTACTCGCATACATTATTCATGTAGTCTATGTCCCACTGTATTCTGTAGGAGAAAGGAATGATAAACTCATCTTTGGGTGCTACAAAAATTACTCTTTCCCCTGCTCCTTCACATGACGAAGCACCATCGAAATATATATTCCAAATTCGGGTACTATATACACTTTCATTTATTTTTTCGGTTTTATTTTTCTTCTGTACATTCATCCACATCATCATCAATTGATAAAATACAATTTCCAAGATCCTGATTAGTGACATAAACATGGTAATTTCTAGGATTATGTGGATCACTTACCGTATATGTCAGTCGTGTTTCTCGGTATAATCAGGTGAATTGTCCTCCGAAAATGGGAATTGTGGAGTACGTCATGTCCAGTGGAAGGGATCCTCCAAGCTTAGCGCCCAAAGACCTAGATAATAGCATACCATACTTTAGAGGTATATCAACAATAACCACATCCATCAGAACACTTTTTACTGGGATGTGTGCAACATTTACCACTAAATCTTTGATCATGCCCATACATTTAACTTTTCTTGAATCAAATGAATACAGGTCTTCGTATGGCCTGGTAATTTCGAGGCCAAGTCTATCCATAATAGCCTTGGGCATCACGTTATGCGAGGCTCCAGAATCCAGCATACAGTTATGTAGCAGAAAATCATGCACATTTAGTGTAATGTAGAAAGGAGCAACGGTATCTCTGGCCCCTTCAAAATGGGGACCAAAGATTATATTAGGCTTATCATATTCCAAATTTATAACGTCATCTTGACTTCCCATATCTGAAAAATTTATCATTTTGGTGATTTGTTTTCAGTAAATGGGATTATTTGCCAGTTCAACCAGAGGTATCGGTATTTTGATTTTGTTAATCTCATTTTCTAGGTTGAAACCTCCTATAGTTTTTTAAGTTTCTCTGATTGGTACTTTGGTCTCCTTCTTTTCTGCTTTATTTGTTTGTATTTCTTTATTTTCAGTTGTTTTTGTTCCTGTAGTCTATGTTGCGGATGTCTTAGTTTTGGCACCTTGTGGGTCAACTCCTTTTATCTTGGTGTTCTGTGTTTCAGTTTCCTCTGGAGCTGGTTCATATACTTCGCCTCTCGGTAGGATTTTCTTTGGTTGGGTAGTTGTCATGTTTTTAGTCTTAGACCTTAGATTATACTTGTTTTGGAGCTCGATCATTATAGTATCAATGATTCCTTGGCAAGCAGGATACTCTATATTATTTTTGTTGTTATCCTTGTTAAAACGATGTTCTGTTTTTAAAGACCTCTCATAATCATGTCTAGTTAAATGAGGTTGATAACAATCCTCACCAAGATTATTCATATCTTCTTCAAAATCCTCAAATTCTTGCATGTCATTTCCTCCTATAAAAATTTTCGTTTTTCAAAGGAGTCTGAACTTTTTAATCTTCATTTTTTATTTTTCTTTGTTGTATTTTAGGATTGAGGTTCCTCCTGAATTCTCTCCTAATAAACTAATCTGCTTTAGATTGATCTAGTTCCATCTTTGAAATTGTATTTGACAGTTCTTTAATTATCCTTGCCATATCATCCATCTTGTCGTCTGTAGACCTCCTAGATCTGGAGGGTCCTTCTTGCTCCCTAAATCGTTTAATCTCTTTGTTTCAAGTTTCCACTTTTGTTTTTAATTTTCCAAAAGCTATCATATTTGACTCAATTTCTACGGTGTCGTCTTGCATTCGGGTATGTTCGGTCGCTCTCCTTTCTCTCAATAATAGTGTGAAATCAGGTTCGAAAGCTCCTGCAAAAGTTACCTTTGTTGCAGACTAGGAAGGTTTTCAATTGGGATCTTGTTATATAATTTATTAAACCTTTGGATGAATTCAACAACAATTTCTGAATTTTTTTTCCTTAAAGCCCCAAACTCGGTTAAATAATATAAGTGATCTTTCCTTTCACCCCATTGTCTGAGAAAAGAGTTTTCTAGTGCGTCGTAGGATAATATTGAACCTGCGGGCAAACTTCGAAACTAGGTTCTCACCTGTTCTTTAAAAGTTTGAACAAACAACCGTGAATATACGTCTTCATGATCAAGACTGAGAATATCTATGAATTGATCAAAGAAATTTATATGTTCGACTGCGGTTAAGTCTCCTTCCCCTGTAAACTTAGGTAGGTTTTTCATGTAGTTTTCAAGTAAATCATGAAGGGGTACTGGGAGGACCAAAGGAGCGTATCTCGCAGCTACTTTAGCGAAAATCCTAGGGGGTGGGGGTGGGTCTTGCCCGCCCCCTCCTCCTCCTTCGGCAGCTACCATAGATATTCTAGGAGAGGAAACCGGTACGTTATAAAGAGGGTTTTCAAAGATGTATAGTGATCATTTAGCTTCTTCGGGATGAAGCAAAAAAGATTCTAAGAACCGTTTATCAAGAGACGAAAAAACTAAAAAAGGGGGAAACGAGATACGGGGACTCGGTTCCTCTAACTTGCAAGATATGTAAACGGGAGCACCTGCAGGAATTGAATCTGAGTGTATGGTATACTCTTCTAGAATTTTTGAGGTTGGGAAATTTAGTTCAAGAGCTGACGGGATATAAATCGAAACAGACTTTATTGTAGATATCTTACCTTCACTTACATCGGAGGTAGTCGAATGAGCTTCAGTATTAATTTTGGGTAGAACTAATTTAGGGTTTATAGTTTCAAGTGGAACCTTAGCCTTAGACTGTGTGGATTTAGATTGGTAAATCGCAGTAGCTTGCTTAAGGAATCCTCTTGGTTTCAGTGTTTTTTCAAGTTTGGAAACAGGCGAGGTCTACTTATCACTTGGGTTTTGTTTGGTGTTCCTTCGACCCGATGCTAGCTTATTTAAATTTTGGAGTCACCAAGTGAATAATAAAAACTTAGCCTTTATAATGTGTTCAGTCTATGTTCACTATCAAAGAAAGAAACTTGCAAATGTCATTCTCCCAGGGAAAAATAACTTTGTTTCTCCGTCCCCGACAACGGCGCCAAAAAGATGTTGTTCCTGAGTTTATTCTAAGGCTATAAGTATAATGTCAGGCATAAGGAAATGAGGAAAAGGTGTCAATGTTTGCCTTTCACCACATAAATAGCAAAGAAAAGTTCTTTAAAACGAATTAATATTATAACAGCTCAGAGGTTGTTTATCGTACCTGAGTTAAAATCGAAATATAGAATGAATGGAAAGAAAAAAAATAAAGATGCTAATCAAAGAAAGACATCAAAAGCTGAAGAATCTTACTTTGTAACAAAAGAAGAAAGTGATTGATGTAATCTTCAATGAATTATAAAATATAGTGTCTAATTAACATGCAGGTCTTGTATTAACTAATAGTGAATACAGAGGAAAATCTATTTGTTAATATATTATTGAATATAACGTAACCACGGTAGAGGTTGTGCTAAATTGTGATTTGCATTCATCAAAGAAAATATATGAAAGTATGTTGAAATATGAAAAGACAAAGAACACATAACTCAGAATAGACGAGATGTAGAATCTTTGGCCTGCATTTGTATTAATTCTCAGTGAAGAGAGTCTTCTCCTTTACAATCGGAAATGTATATTTATACTAGATTGAAACGTTTTGAATTATATCATTCTAAAATTTTTGGTTACAAATGAAAAGATGAAACGCTTCACTTAGTTGTCCTTTGTCTTCCTTCATGCTGGCGGGGCATTTTCTTTTCTTTGTCCTCTAGCTCCAAAATAGGATGGAATAAGAAATTGTATTACTGGCCTCCAGAAGTCTTCCCTTTCCTCTCTTCAATACAATTGACACTTTTCTATCAACTAGGCTATCAACTTGGGAAGTTCAATATGGTCATTTGCTTCGAAAGTGTAGCACTTCCTTTCCAATTGTGGCAATATTTCTCCTATTTGCATGTCTTCTATAATGATAGACAATAACTGTAGGTTTGGTTTTATCAACCATTTATCTATCTGGGAAATATCGACCTGTTTTATCTGAGATAGTTCAACTTGATCTCTTTCCACATTTTCCTTGATATCTAGCAGAAGTTTAACTATGTTAATTTTGCCCAAAGTTCCAGAGCTATTCTCCTTATCGAGATCCAACAAATTTTTATTTATTAGGCCACATGTTTCTTCACAAGAGTCTCTCACCTCTTTAGCCATTTTTCTGTTCTCTGATAGATTATTCTCCCATGCTTTTAACGCGATGTTACCTCTGGTTTTTTCTCGAATTGATAATCTGGAAGCGATGACCAATTCCTCTTTCATCATTGATATGAAAGCCTTCTGGAAAGTACTTCGAGCCACCTTAGCTTCTCTCTCTCTTAAGGTGATTATGTCTAAGGCTTGATCTATCAACTGAAAATGATCCTGGATGATTTCTACTTTAGTAAGTAGACTCTGTTGAGCTGCTTCTATCTTCTTTTGTATTTATGTGGCTTGAGTTTGAAATTCCGCTACATCTATGACCTGTCTGTATTTCAGTAGAATTTAATTTAGATTGCAGTTGTTTTATTAACTCCTCCTGTTGACTTACCTTTGCTTGACTTGTCTAAGACGATTGTTGTATTTGCTCAAGATTAGATTTGAGTTGTTTGTTTTTCTATTGATCAGTTGCTCTAACTTGTTCAAGGTTTTTACATGCTTCATTCCTAGCATTCACTTATACCGTTGCCATCTAAGTATATAATTTGTTGATTAACAAGTCTTGTTGCTTGAGTCGTTCCTTCAAGGTTCTAACTGAATATTGGTAAGTCGTTGCATAAGCCACCAATGTTCCTGCTATCTCATCGACAAATTCTCCCTCTTCTAAGTCTTCTACATCCGTTAGTATTATGTATTTCTTAGTTGTTTCACCTTCCTTTGGTATGTTTCTCGCTTCACCACGGCCTTCCTTTTCTTGCTAAAAAAGAAATCGTTAGGAGATAATTCTTCTATAGAGATAAGTGGTAAATCCTCTTTAATATTATCTCTGCATTGGGGTTTCCCTTTGTAAATTGTAAGGGCATGACAGATGGAATGGGACTGTCGATTTATTTGGATTCTTGTTTCATGATAGCATTTGTGGTTGTTTCATTTGATGGGGACAAGGGTGTGTCTCCTACCCCTTTTGAAGGGATATCTGTTTGATCCTTGACATGTTTAATTGGTGTATCTGTCTCTGGGAGTTTTTCCTATCGGCTTGGGATCTCGGTTTCTTGTTTCGAGGTATCAGTTTCCTCTGTGTTCTCCTGAATTTTTTGTTTGCCAGGATTGGTATCCGTTGAACCTTGGGCTTCTATTTGTTGTGTACCTGGAGGTTTTGAGTTTTTTCCTTGCAGAAATTTGGGAAGGCCACTTCTCTGGTATTCTTGGAATTTGTAGAAATTGGCCATCTCTCTGGGAAGCAGAGCTCGAACTCGACTTAATACTTCTAAGTAGGGTCTCGCTCCTCGGAACATTTCGTCATGGGGGGAATCTTCATGCTCATATATTTTTAGACCACAACTTTCCATATGCTTACCCACGACCCTATGAGGATCGTGTTTCTTAAATGTAATGTCTACTAGTTTCATTTCCTCTAAGGTTGTGGCCTCCGCTTTGGCATGGAAGAAATATAACAAAGAATATGTACCAATATGTATGGGAAAATATGACCATACCTTTTTCTAAACTCCTTTGATTTCTTTGTTTATCCCGCCGAGCACAGTCTGCCTAGAAATTTATCGACATACTAGCTTGTCTGGTAAGAATAGTGGTAGGGCATAAGGGGGAATATAACAGCCAAAAACCCTAATATACGAGAAATGTTCTTCCAGGTACCAGTCTGCCACATTGTTTAAGTTTGTCATGACTTTATCTAAAATCCTTGGAGGTGGATGGCCATATATAACAACATGCATTGGTACCATTACACAGTTGAAAATCTCATAGAAGAAGTCCTTGGCCTTATCTTCCCAGAGTTTGGAGTGGTACACATGAATAGGCTCTGCATTATTTGGAGTCCAGCTCCAAATCATTAATGGAAAAGGTGTCATGAAGCAAACGACATCCATAATGTACACAGACATGAAAAACGAAGTTGCTTTCTCGCTCGCCCTTTGTGCTTTATATTCTGTAACTTGGCTGGCCAGACTATCTGACAACAATTTAGCCTAGTTGAAAGAGTACCCCTATGCTACTGTGTGGATAAGTGGTACCCATGGGAGAAAAAAATGTGCACTATTCTCTCTCCCATAAATCCTGCATACCATCATCGCTACATACATAAATTGTGGTTGTAACGAAGGGATTGTGTATATACCGTGAGTGTATGCCCTAAACTTTTCAGGGCGTGAGCACCAATCTTTGATCAGGTTGGATAATCTTTTTCCAAATTGCTTGCATTCTTTCTTTTTGAAACCCTCTAAGAATTCGGCATTGTAAGTAAAATTGGGTGTGGGGGACAATTTGTACATCGCCTGCAGATGCTCTGGCCTAAATGTCCCAACAGCCACCTTCTGCGCGTTAAATATTGTCCTAGTCGGGACATCTATGTGGTCTAGTGCCCATTTAACCATATCATAATAGGGGAAAATTTGCGGCCCTGTTGCTACCTTTTTCAATTCTGATTGAGCAACCACTTTGTATTTGATATACAAGTAATCTTTCTCGTTGTCGCTCGAGTCGTCTGGGCAGTTTATCAGCTCATATTGCAAGATGTTGAAAACCTGTGTCAATGTTTCTAGGCGAGGTATCAAAAATAATATTCGAATTCTGACCTGAACTTTCACCAGCTGTTTTGGGCGTTTTTCGTGGAGCCATGATATAAAATCTCGAGATTATAGTTCCTGTCACAAAGGATGCAAATACAAACAATTTTTATCTCGCTAAACTCGCTCTTATGAAACTAGAATGAAATTCAAATAATGACGAAAATTCTTTCGCTTAGAGTACTTGAGTCTGTGCGGGTCCTTTCTGACACAGCGTTTAATTCTTTTGATAGAAATATTTTGAAATGAAGCAAGATCTTACTTTCAATCATTTCCCTAATTCGCTTATAAATTCCATAAATGTTTGATATTTCGTGACTTGGGATGATCGTAGAAACATTTAATTCATTACCGTAAGCTCCACAGGTTTAAAGTTGTTTAAGATATTAATTAATCTAATTTAATCATTTAATTAATCGCAATTAGTTCTTAATCCTTTTTCGGCGTTCGTAGTCTCGGATGATTTTATTCTTAGTCTTGGGCCATAAACCCCAAATTTGCGATATTGAGATTTGGTTAATTAACTTTGATTAGACTTAAGTTCTTAATTGATCGTGATTAGTTTATAAATCTCGCAACCTTGGGTATCGGGATTACAAAGGTGTCGTTCTAAGGTAAAATCGTCGAGTCGTGAAGTTGTGATAATTAACTAACGTTAATTATCGTTAGTCTTGTAATTAACCAGGTTTATCTTAAGTTGCTTTCGTGACTTTATACATCACACACTCGAAGGTCGCTTGAGGCATGACACACGAATCATGAAAGCACGATGCATTAAAATAGTGATAATGGCTACTCAATGTTTTGATGATCATGATTAAACTTAACCCAACTTCGCTATTTCGCATGTCGGGACATTGGGAGCTTTGATACGTATAATCTTCAGATCTGTGAAATCCCGAAATCCGAAATTTGAGGTTTATGGTTATCATTTTTGTTATTTGAAAGAATGGGCGGCTTCAACCTTTTGGTAACTGGAGCATTTGAAAAAATATATGTTTTCCAACAGGCATATTCCAATATCATGGCCACATTACATTCATTATCCCCTTAGGTGCCTCCCTAGGCACCCCATATTATCCTCCCTATGTACATTACATTCCATCCCCCTTAGCATGTTGTGTCCTTGAAACATGGGAAGAAGCCATAAAATATGACCTACTAAGCAATGTAGTCAATTTGAACCTTGCATAACCATCCATCCATCCTAATGAAATGTGGACATGGGGTCCCACTGTGATCTTTCCTCAATCTTAGCTCTAGTATCTTCTTGGGATCCATGTCTTCATTGTGCTACTCTTATATCTCCATGCATTTCTTTTAGTTATCCATGTTCCTTCATACTAGTTACCTATTTGGTTCCATGTGTTCGGTATGTGTCATATTCTTTGCACGACCAAACCTAGTTTTTGTGTTGCACGGGGGGGTTGTAGGGGAGGCATAGCCCCCTTTGGCTAGGGGGTCACAAGGGGGTGCATCCCACTGTCTATGGGATTCCAAGGGGGTGGAATCCCCCTACATAGGGGGTTTGGGGGCAGCAACCCCCCAAAAAAATGGCACTTTTTTCATTCATTTTTTAGTGGTTTTTCAGCACATGGTTTTCGCCTACGGTTTTCTAATTCTGGTTAAGGAATTAAGGTTGTTGACTAATCTGGTTCAATGGATAAGGGGTTTTTGGATGCTACGGGATCATATATATTTTATTGTAAACAATGACTATATAAGATGAATAAAATATTAGAGATGTGTCTCTAAACAGGTTGTCGATTTACCCAGTTTAGGTTTCCAAGGCAATATCTCTATGTAATGTGTGTGTGTGTCGTTGTATCTTTTCTTTTTTTATTAAGAATATGTTTGTAGTAATTAATTGTAACAGGTTAAAATATACATTTGGTATTAGAACAGTTATTAGCTTTAGGGGGACGCCTTTGTGGCTAAGGTTCTATGATAAACCTTATTACAGTGGGAGCTTCGTGGTATTGATTCTTCAGGTGAAAAGAAATTGTGAGCAGTTCAAAAATATAGATCGAGAGATTTAATGGGAAAAGTTTTGAGTTGTGGAAGATTTGTTGGTGGAAAAAGATCAATGGATCGATGTGGATATAGGTACTGCACCTATAGGAATGTCAACAGAAGACTGGGAAAATTGGATCGGAAGGTGCAAAGCACAATCCAGTTATGTCTCTCAGATTCAGTATTACTCAAAGAGTCAGGGAAAACTAAAACCAAGGCATTATGGGATAATTTAGGGGCTTTGTATCAATCTAAGTCCCTAGTAAACAAACTATTCATGTGGAATAAGTTGTACAACCTGAGGATGAAATATGGAGACTCAGTGATAGAGCATCTAAATGCCTTCAATATTGTGATAATTCAGTTATTGTATATTGATATTAAGATTTATGATGAAGATAAATGTATCAGTTTATTGTGCTCTTTACCAAACTCATGGGATATTCTAGTTGTGG
>ML801518.1:250941-262475 GCA_009831015.1 Picea engelmannii | reverse complement strand
TATATTTCATCTTGTAATTATCTCAAGTGTAAAATTATATTCTTATTTCATTGTAATTAGATCATTTAATTATTCTTTGTATTTTTGTTGTATAAACTTAATTGACCCCCTTTACCCAATCTTTAGGCACTAGTCTTAATTGAGTTTGTAGGTAAAGAAGTTTGCTTGTCATTAAACTTTTGCATTGCATTGTTGATTGCCATTTAGGTTAGGTCTCCCTAACTCAAGATTTAAAATTAACTCCTAGAACATTTAATCAACTTAACATAGTTAAGTAGGGTCTATCCCTCTTGGCTTCCCTAGGAGTGAGCCTAGACGGAAGAAATCCAAATCGAGGTGACAGTGGGTTTGGACTTAGGCTTGTGCCTCCAAGGACACACCAAGTGGATTGGAGACTTCTCCACATTAATAGGTGTGTATAAGGATGGCAACACTTCCCACCTAGCTCTAGCAAATAACCTTGACTTGAAAAATAAATGATAGCAACAATGAAGAAACCTTACCAATTCAAGGAAAAAGCTAAGACAAACCACCATAAAAGCTAGAGAAAATCCTTCCAAGGCTAGCGCATCACTTCCATCAACCAATAATCCAAGACATAGCCATAAACAAAGGCACAAGAGAGAAGAACTAGCTAAAGAGAGCGAAAATTTCAGTCCAAGAGCCTCTCACAATGGAGAGTTATGTTTCTAATGAGATCTTATGATCTCTATTTATACAAAATGTCACTAATATAGTTTGTCCACATAATTAAGGGTAAACCACAAGACTAGGGGTCAACAACCCTAATCTTTCCCCTTTTACAAAGTAATATTAAACAATTCACTTTAATTTCACTTTTGCACAAATAAAACCCTAGTTTATAAAGACATCACCCCTTTAGGAGAAGGTGTTGGTGAAGGAGGAGTGTAGAAAGGCTTCCCAAAGCCATATGTCAAGCATCCAAATAAATTGCTTCATGGTCAAGGCCTCAAGCCCCTCAAAACATCCTTGTACCAATGCATGTCAACCTCACCACCAAACCCTAACCCCCCTAGGTGATGTCATGCCTCTAAAGGTGACGTTTTGCCTCTCCTAGGCAAAATGTTTGGCATGTGGGGGCTAGGTTATCTTGTCCAAGTCATCTTCTAGGCCTTCAATGTTTGATCTCTCTCATCCGACATGCGGGCCCTTGAAATCCACCTGTGGGCTTCAAGCCCCATGGAAGCCCAAGCTAGGCTTGTTCTTCCAAAACTGTCCACCAACTAGGTCCTGCAAAGACAAATAAGCACGCCTTCCAAGGATCTCAAGTCATAACATCATGATAAGTGAATCCAATCAATAAATGAGCCACCTAAGCATGTGCTTCAAAGATTACTATGTCAAACAATTGAGTGTTCAAAGACATTATGCAACTTGTCAAGCTTGAATATGGGAGGGTTGATGAGGTGTCCTATTGGGTAGATCTTTCCTTAGGTCAAGGAGAGTTTCCAAGAGATCCCTCTCTAAGTCATGTAAAGTGGGTGAAGTGGTGAGGGTCAAGACTCAATGGGCATAGGGTTCATGACAAACAAGAAGTCGTAGTGTCTCATTCATGGGTGCCTTTGTAGAGGGTGTGTGGTACCTTCGTTTGCAATGCACTTTTTCCAAGCCCGTTATTTTGCCATTCTTTGTTTATTTCATAATTTAAGGATAAGTTGAAGTTCACTGCCCTAGTGTGGTGTCCAGATAATGACAGCGTCACACACAAATACCTAGCAAAAATGAGAAGGTCGGCTCGTGATGAGACCCCCTTTCTCTCAGCTGTGCAGCTGAGAGCCATTACCCTGGCTTGGTGACCAGATGATGGTAATGCCATACCACTAGATATCCATGGACATGATAGGCCGACTTGTGATGAGACCTCCTATTCTCCAACTAACCTTTTAAGCATTCTTGATCATATTTCTTGTGGGTCACCCTTTTCTCAAAGATAGGGGTTTCATCGCTTTCTTGGGTGATCCTTGGGCGAAGCATCTAGAAGGTTCATACATAGGCTTTTATCTTTTACCCAACATCAATCCCTTTGGGCCTTCATCCCCTTCTTCCCATAGAATGAGGGACAACCCCTTCTTGGGTCAATACACCCTAAAATCCCAAGAGATAAGAAAATGGGGGGAAATAGTGATGAAACGTGGTAAGTATGGTCGGGAACGGTACGATGACTCTTCAAGGGAGTTCCTAGTAGCAAACTCATCCCCAAGACCACTTGCTAGGGCACAATGTCAACCACCAAGGTGAAGCAGGGCAAAAAACATAATGTCCAAGCATATATCATGAAATCTAAAGCAATCTAAGACACAACATACTTAAATGCCTCAAATATTGAAATGATGCTCACCATAATACTGACTTGTACCTCATGGAGCAAGACCCACTGCATTCCGAAAGCTAGCTGGTGTGGTGGATACCATCTGAAAATCTACAACCTCTGTGGTGGTGAGAAGGGTCTCCATCTGTGCAAAAGGATATTGTTAGTCATGTAGTCTCTCGACACTCCATATCCGCAACTTGAGGGCCTCGAGACATAATCTCCTTAGTTATCCACAAAATGGGGATACCACAACCAATGGGATTTCAAGCCCCTATGGAGGTCCAAGTGGCCAAGTCCCTCCATGAATGTCTTCCACCGAGCAAGGTCCTGCAAAGACAAACAAGTACGCCCTCCAAGGTTCCACAAGTCACATGTATCATGCCAAGTAAGCCACATTTAATGAAAGAACCACCCAAATATGTGCATTAGATCCCCCCTTTTCAAACTAAACAAATGCTCAAAGACCTTATAAAATTTGTCAAATTTAAGTATGGGAGGGTTGTCATGGTACCTTATTGGGTAGACCAATCCCCAAGTCAAGGAGTGTTTCCCAAGAAAACCCTCTCTAAGTCATGTAAATGAATATGAGGTGGATGGGAGTATGACTTTTGGGCATAGGGTTCTTGACATATCAAAGGCTCATATTGTCTCATCTACGGGTGCCTTTGTGGAGGGTGTGTTGCATCCTTTGTTTGCAATGCAAAAAAAATTCCAAGCCCTTTTATTTGTTGTTAATTTATTATGGTCTGAACATTGAGTGCTATGTGCAAGGAAAGAAAATGAGCACTACAATGCCACTTGAAGTTAGAACACATTGAGTGCCATATGCACTAGAAATTAAAGGACACCGCAAATGCATTCCCCCATCAAGCGGGACATTTCTTAATTATTTGTTTTTCTTTTTAAAAGGTCCTTCATTTTTATGGAGAAGCGTTTCATTGCTCTTAGGACCTTAGGGCAAGCATCTAGAAGGATAATGTATGGCTTTTAACTTTTGCCATCTACAATACCTCTGGACCTTTAGCCCCTTCTTCCCATGAAATGAGGTACAAGCCCTTCTTGGGGTCAATGAGCCCAAAAACCCAAAAGATAAGGAAACGAAAGGAAAAAGGAATGGAAAGTGGTAAGAAATGAGCAAGAATGGTACGATGACCCTTCAAGGATGCCCCCCAGTAGCAACCCTTTCCCTGAGGGTGACCACTTACTAGGAAACCATGTCAACCACCAAGGTGAAATAAGGCAAAATATATGATTTCCAAGCAAATGTTTTCAAAATCAAGAAAGGACCCTTTGCAACATCCTCAAATGCTTTAATTATTAAAGTGACACTTACCACGAGACCAGACTTGTTACCTCATTAAGAAAAACTTGTTGTCCTTTCTGGGCCAGGCTGGTGTGGCGAACGCTGCTATGCTCATGACAATGAATGGTGATGTGTGGTGGAGAGGAGGGGCTCTATCTTCTCAATGTGGGCTCAGCTCGTCATCTGGCTCTCAGCACTCCATGTCTTCTACCTGCGGGCCTCGAGACATCATCTCCTTAGTTACCCCTAGGATGGGGGGGTAACGGTCACCAAGGCAACAACTTCCCTTTCTTTAGTGTAGGAATACTATCCAACACAAGAGAGGCTTCCCCAATAGCCTCCAAGAATCCCTAGGAAAGACACAATCAAGTCTAGAGCCCCATGGGGTGACTACTAACACTACCACCAAGATAAAGGTAAGCAAATTGAATAAGAGGTGGTGAGATAAGACAATTTCCAGATTTGGAGTGTAGAGAATTCAATCCTAGAAGAGAGGCTTTCCAAGTCAAATATGAGTTCAATAAGGTCCCCAAACACTAGAAATAAAGAAAAGGTCTAAGGATGAGGTAAAACTTGCAAGAAATATGTGAGATATCAGAAGTAAAAAAATTATTACAACAGTAAAATAAATGATCTCTAGTAGTATAGAGATTATTTTCAGCAGTAAAACATGTATTTTCAGCAGTAACAAATGTCAATTTTCAGCAGTATAACAGTCAATTTTCAGCCGCAGTAAATTTATGGCAATAGTAAAATAGTCAATTTTCACTAGTGAAAAGATAAACCTTTGATCATAAAATGATTCAGTAAATTATAGAGCTAAATACTAGGAGAAATTAGGGTTTTATTTACCAACAAAACCAGAAAAATCAGCAGTGAAAAACAGCCCTAAAACCCTAGACGTTTTGCCTTAGATGGTTGCAATAACACTTCAGAAGATTAAATTAGGGTTTCAGCAATAAAGTTTAGGTCAACAATATGCTTAAACACCCTAGACACCTTGCTTTTATGGCTAAAAATGAAAAATTTCATAAATAAACCCTAATCCTAACCCTAAAGTAGTAAATTTCAGCATAATGATTGACTATCATGGAAAAAAGGACTAGTGCCTACTATTTTGGGCATATGGGGTCAAAAAAAGGTCCTTTGAGAGAACGAAGTGGACAATTTTAGGGTGAGGCTTAGAGGTTGTCCACTACTAACCCTAGGAAATCCTCTTAAAATTTTGGGGGATGATATAAGGGAAGGTTCCTCCACTAGTAAATCTTCCAAGGATTTTGACAATAAGGTTTGTTTAAAAATGATCAAAGAGGATGAAGAATCGCCACTTAAGAACAACATCAATCTAAAAATGTATAATTAAACAAAATCATAAGATGAAAAAAGTAGACTTACTCAAAACATCCTCCATCAATCAAAACCCTGATTTCCATGTCATCCAAGTAGTAAAAGATCCACAACCTTAGCTCCCAAAGAAGTAGCCCTAGTTAACCATCCATAGCATTCTTTATGAAAGAGAAGAAGTAGAAGTAGACAAGAGTCATATATCTCCATAGGTAGCAATGATTTGAAAGTGAGAAGTGCTTCTCTTATTTATATGAGAGATCTAGCACCCTTCTCACACAATACAAGCCCTAAAAACATAAAATAATGCCTATATCTCCCATAAACCCTAGAGATAAGGCAAAATACATAAATAATCCATGATACAAGAGTGTATAGGTCTCTAAGACCCCCAACGATGCCTCTAAGATGGAGTAAACTAGTTCAACAACCAAATCGTCCCACTCAAAAGTGCTCCAAGACTCACATGTATGGAACATGTGGCCTCGATGAGGGGACGACTCACTCAAAAGGTGGAAGAGATGCTCAAAAAGGTGAAAATTTGCCATGAAAGGATGCAATATTTCATCTCCAAGGGTGCCCCAAACCCTCCAAAGGTTGTGACATCATCAAAGGTGCCATGTCATCCTCAAGGAAGCCTCAATATCTCATCAAAGTGTCCAATCATCATAAAGGTGAAACGTCCATGCTCCTAGTGCAACATCTCATCATCAAAGGGTAACGTCTCATCTCCAAAGGGTGCCATCATGCATGGAGCGGTGCCACATCATCCCTCCAAGTACAATGTCCTCAAGAAAATGCCCAACGTCCTCAAAAGGTGAAACGTCCCATCAATCAATCATTCTTTGCATGGAACGCCCGATCACCAATGACGTTAAGGTCATGTCCATATGGGCTAGGGGGGTCTCGTGACCTGATCTATGTGATCCAATCCTCCAATGTCCTCCTAGGAATGCCAAACAACCTCCCTCAAATGACGAGGACGACCTCCATACAAGTAGGGGTAGTAACCCCTCAACATCCTCCAAAGGATCCAAGTGTCATCAATCATGTGCAATCATCATCCCAGAAGGGGGGTTCATGTGATACAAGAGGCACCTTGAAGACTGAAGAAAAGGTACACAATCCAAACACAACGTATAAAGTGATTCATGTTAATACAAAAGCCAATAGATAGATCTCACACAATATGCTCTTCAAACTTCACACTAGCTTACAAAATTATGCAATTTGCCAAGTCTAGGTATGGGAGGGTCATTATTACCCCCTATTTGATGTGCCAATTCCTAGATCAAGAGGTATGTCCTAGGGAAACCCATCAAGGGGCATGTGCAATGATAATGGTATGAATTGGGGTTTACTTCATGGGGTGGATGTCATTGACATGCAAGGCCATCTATAATATTCATCCTCGTGAGCACCTTTGTAGAGAGAGTGATTAGGCAATGAGATACCCTTTCCTCAACACTGTGTCTTTCCAAACCCTTGTTTGCCTTTTTCTTTATAGCTTTGACCTCTTTTGGCTTTTGACATTTCATTTGCTAAGTCTTTTTTATAAGATATGCATTCATTGCATAGGACTTAGGGTGATGGCCTCTTAGCGAGGGAGTATAGCTCATGCTTCTTCTTTTTCTTGGCTTTTTTAATACTTTGTTTTTCTTATTTGTTTCTTTTCCCCACATTTTTAATTGGGGCTTTTGCTCTTTCTATGTATTTTTTTATAAAGTTGCATCAACCTCGGGCTTTCTAGCCCCTTCTTCTCATGGGATTATGAGGCATAGACCTTTTTGGGTATATGTAACACCCAACCCAAAATAAAGGACAATGGATAGGTGACAAATGGAATGTGTTATTATGGTAAGGGACATGGACACATTATCCCCATTAAGCCCCCCTAGTAATACAACTTTTCCCAAGCATGGCAACACTTGACTAGGAAATGATAATGACCACCAAGGTGAGACAAGGAAAAAAAGCGTAACTCCAAAGCATCATGATTCATTATCTAAATCAACCCATGATCACCATTTTCATGCCTCAAGTATTAACATTATCACTTGATATGAAGTGTCGGAACGATGTACCTCATTGTATAAATGCACCATATCATATGAGTGAATTGAGCTAAGCATAGATGGAAGGCATCTGCGGGTAACTGTCTGTGGAGAGTCTGCAACATTGTCATTGGATCTGCTGTATGAAATGTGGATAATGGAGAAGAAAATTTCTCCTCTAATTACCCCTAGAAGTGGGGGGGTAACAGGGAACATGACCCAAACCTGCAAGGATGCATCCTCATGGTTCATAGCATTATCTTCAATACACTGGAGAATCTAGCATCTAAGAGCTCAATGATCACCTTCGATATCATTATATACGATGAGCATTTCAAAACATATTACTATTTTCCTAATATTAGCTTATCATATAATGTCGAATACTAGTTAGTATATCTTTTTGCATGTAAAGTGTCTTTAGTGTCATATCTAACTGTAATGTGGTATTTGTCAAGAGAAATCCTTTCTCTATGTAAGGGACTTCATTTCTCCTACGCAAACAATAAAAAAAAATTGATTACATGTTTCACATTTCCCTAGGCAAGTTTGATGTTTCTTGGACTACAATTTTTGTTCAGTATTGATCTTGCTCAATATTTAGTCGTATCATTTATTATCAAGCCTAAAGATTACTTTATAATATTAAAAATAAAAAATAAAATCATTTGTATGCCAAGCTAAGTTGAACAATATGAGGAAACAGGTACAAGTTTCTGAAATGGGTACACGGAAACGTGACCCCAAAAATTTGAAAACAAGGAAACGTCGTATTAAAAAATACAAAAAATATAAATATTTTCAAAATTTAGATTGTTTAATAAATAACACATTATCTTGAAAGAAAGAATAAAATGAACAAGAAAAGTTAAATGACAAACATAAGTGACAATTTAGTAGTAAACCCATGTCTATATTATTTCCAATAGATGATTACATTATGAAAAATCCAAAAACAGACTTTATAAATGAGGCTATATTTCCAAAATCAGCCTTTATATATGACGCTATAGTGTCAAAATACAACATGAGCTAAAGCCTAATAATCATCCATCTCATCTCCATCTTCATTAAGCAAAATAAAACAAGAAGCACAATCAACAGTGTATCATGGATTGGAAGAAATGTTTTTACTTCTAGCTTCCTCAATATTTAGTGCAGCAGGAGAGAGTTGCAAGTCGAAGGATTTGGGAATGAGTGAGAGGAAACTTTTTCTTACAGAAAATAAGAAGTTGTTAGGGTTTCTCAATTTCTATAAGTTTCCTTTCTTTTTTTCTAGTGTCATAAAGTCAAATAAATGTATGAGCATCATTATCAAAGGTTTAATAGCAAATTTAGTTGTTTGGGTGGGTCCTAGTGTTCGTTTCCCTAGCTGAAACACACTATTTGGAGGCCGAAATGCAGGCTTTAGAAGGAAAAACATGCCTGAAATGCTACATCATGTTTCCCCTTGCATTTCCAAATCATTAAACGCCAAGTGAGACATTTCACCTCATTTCAAACACATTTGGTATGCATTCCTGCGTTTCCTGGTGTGTCAGGTGGTCGAAACACAAGGGGGTCAAGCATTTCCTACCACAAAGATGTCGAGTTTGTTGTCATACCAAAATGATCTTGAATGCTTATGTTAGAATCTTAGACTCTTTAAACTATGGGTCTGATAACCTAAGAATGATCTAAGATTTGATGGCATCCTATTGTTCTAATAACACAATACCTCTCATGGGGTCCAATCCATAACTTTATTAGCAAAGCTTTAGGAATCAAAATGCATGTAGTCTCTAGACTCAAGACTGCCATAGGTGTTGTTAGCCTATGGCTTAGAAGTATTCCCACTAAATATTATGAAATTTATCAAATTTTAAACATAGATGAGCATAAACTGGAATGCACGTAGAATAAGAGAGAGAATAGATTGTTTGATTATTCAGTAATGCAATGTCTCATTCCATGGTAGCAGAGACAGTAGTTATGTAACTCCCAAATATCTAATCTTTTAATGACTAAATTAATTAACTCATGCTTACATCACTTTATAAAGACACTAACTAAGACTTTATTGTTTTAAGATTCCTGTGGTGTGAAATTTGGATTAGACTTTATTACCTATTTATGACCATTATATCTAACACCCTCCCATAATGGTCATATTACATAAATTTGTTTGTTCAAATACAAAACAAAACCTTTGGACAAGTAAGATGTTTGCAGCACCACTCCAAAATAAGGTCTTTGATCAGCAACTAGAGATGAACTATATCTGATAAGGTTGATGAAAATCAAGTCATGTCACCATCCTTCAGTCTTATATATATATGAACTGGGGTGATATCACCACCCCAAATGATTACTAATAATTGCTATTGAGATCAAGCAGGTTACAGGTTATGCTAGAGATGTTGAGGTTCTCATGCGCTCTACAGTGAGCACATGTCCCCGAGTTGGAGCCAAATGTTATCCACCACTTTTAGGGATAACTAGGAGATCATGTCTCGAGGCCCACAGGTCCTAGACATGGAGTACCGAGAGCCTGATCGACTTGAGCATGGCCCTGGAGGGCCCATCTTTTCTCCCTTTCAACGCCTCCACTTTATCAGCAGCAACAACATCCATCACCTTCCGCTTGGTCCTGTATCAGAGATGGTTCTTGCTCCATGAGGTAATGAGTTCAGGTATCATGGTATGTGTCACTCTGATCCTCAAAACCTTTGAATATGTGCATTTAATTCCTTTTGTTTCTAACGAATGCTTGGATCTTATACTTATCCACTTGACCATGTCTGGGGGGAACGACAGGATGCCCTAGTAAGCCTGTGCCCATAGGCTTTGGTTTGCCATTGGGGGGGGTTTCTGAAAAGTCATCGTCCGCTCCCGTCATACTTACCACTTTCCATCTTATCTCCCGCTCATCTATCCCATTACATTGGTCCAGGCATTGGGTTGGCCAATCATTTAAGGGTTGCACCTTGCCTTGTGGGAAGAAGGGGCTAAAGGCCCAGAAGGTAAAAGCAAGCTGGAAAAAGATAAAAGCCTAAAACGAAAACCTCAAGATGCTTCGCCCAGGGATCCCCGAGAAAGCAGTAAAAGGCTTCTCAACAAGAAACAAGAGGGACCCATAAAAATAATAAAACAAGACCTAGTCAGAGGATAGGGAGTCTCATCACGAGCCAGCCTATTACGTCCATGGGCACCTAGCGGTATGACGCTACTAGCAGCGGGTTACCATGCCAGGGTAGTGGCTCTTGGTTGCATGGCCAAGAGAAATGGGGTCTCATCGTGAGCCAGCTTTCTCATTTCTGTGAAAGTACTTGTGGGTAACATTGCCACCACTGGTCACCACGCCAGGGCAGTGTCCCCTGATTAGCTTCTTGAAGAAAAAACAATAAAGAATAAAGAATAAAAGGCATGAATGCGCTTGGAAAAATTTGCATCCAGGACAGGTGCAGCTCGCCTTCTACAAAGGCACCCACAAGTAAGACTTGCATTTCCCTGCTTTCACTGCACCCTTGTCAGGACATCCCTTATCCACCTCACCCATTTACATGACTTGGATTTAATCTCTTCCGGAAACATCCCTTTTCCAGTGGACACTAGCCCAATAGGACTCCCTGTCACTTCCCCCAAACTTGTATTGCAGATTTGTATAATGTCTTTGAGCACTTGACTGGGTAAAAGGGGTTTTATGCACATGTTTAATAAATATTGATGATTAGATGTGATTGACATTGCTATGATCCCTGTGACTTATGAGCCCATGGAGGGCGTATCTGTTGATGTGCAGGATCATACCCGACGGACAGGTACCATATTGGACCGGTACACATGGGGAGATGACTAGTTCAGACCTCCATGGGGCTGAAGAGCCCACCAGATGGATGTTGAAACCCCAGTAGGGGGTAGAGATAGGACAAAGGGGTTTGCACCAGAGAAGAGGAGGACGTTCCACAGAGGCACCCTGGCAGAGCCTTACCTAGGGGGGTTGTGCCCTCTTCATTGGAACGTTGGCCTTGGAAGGCCCAGGACGTCACCCGGGAGGCTCATGACGTCATCCAGCTTCATGGACGTTTTGGGTGACAGTCATGGCAGTTTGGCACGTGTGGCAGGTTGGAGTCTGGAGAAGCCCAAGGAGGGCTAACATTTTGCTCCAGGAGGCTGCATTTTCCCTAAAAAGGGCTAACGTCGCCTTAGAAGGGGCATGACGTCCTACCTTTTGCTTGATTAGAGTTTCATTATGACATTTTAATGTAAAACAGTATGATTTTGGTATTTTGGCCTTGTCGACCTTTTGATGACCTAAATTGTAATTGAGATCATTGGTATGCTATATATTGAGGGTTTTTACTCTCATATTTTGGAGGATCTTTCACTCACACATTAGTGAGGTCTGAAATTTGCGCCCTTCTTAGGGTTTTTGGCTGAAATTTTGAGGCGCACTTGTTGAAGGAAGACTTTTCTTGGCATTTTTGGCATTTCTCTTGGTGGAAGGTATTACAACTAGGGT
>ML801518.1:193093-231269 GCA_009831015.1 Picea engelmannii | reverse complement strand
ACCAAGAGAAATGCCAAAATGCCAAGAAAAAGTCTTCCTTCAACAAGAGCGCCTCACAATTTCAGCCAATAACTCCAAAGATGGTGCAAATTTCAGACCTCACTAATGAGTGGGTGAAAGATGATGAAAAAATGAAGGTAAAAACCCTCAATTTATACAGTAGCAATGACCTAAATTACATTTTAGGTCATAAAAAGACCGACAAGGCCAAAATACCAAAATCATATTGTTTTACATTAAATGCTTAAATTAAAACCCTAATCAAGCAATAGAGAGACGTCATCCCCTTTTCTAGGGTGACGTTAGCCCCTTCTAGGGCAAATGCAACCTCCTGGAGTGAGACGTTATCCCTCCTTGGGCTTCTCCAAGCTGCCACACGTGCCAAAACTGCCAAAGTTGCCTCCCAAAACGTCCATACTGTTGGGTGATGTCATGGGCTTCCTGGGAGACGTCTTGGGCCTTCCAAGGCCAACGTTCCTGTGGAGAGGGCTCAAACCCCCTAGGTACAGGTCTGCTCAGCTGCCTCTGGTGGATTCTTCTTCTCTTCCCTGGCACAAACGCTTTGCCCTGTCTCTGCCCCTTGTTGGGGTCTCAGCACATCGGGTGGGCTCTTCAACCCCATGGAGGTCCGAACTGATCATCTCCCCATGTGTACCTGTCCAACGTGGTAGTTGTCCGTCGGGCATGATCCTACACATCAACAGCTATGCCCTCCATAGGCTCATAAGTCACAAGGATCATAGCAATGTCAATAACATCTCATCATCAATATTATTAAACATGTGCATAAAACCCCTATTACCCCAGTTAAATGCTCAAAGACATTATACAAGTTTGGGGAAAGTGACAGAGTGTCCTATTGGGCTAGTGTCCACTGGAAAAGAAAAGTTCCCGGAAAAGACTAAAACTAGGTCATGCAAGTGGGTGAGGTGGATAAGAGATGTCCTGACAATGGGTGCAGTGAGAGCATTGCGATGCAAAGCTTTGCCTGTGGGTGCCTTTGTAGAAAGCGAGTTGCACCTGTTCTAGATGCAATTTTGTCCAAGCCCATTCATGCCTTTTATTCTTTATTTTTTATTGCTTTTTCTTCAAGAAGCTAATCAGGGGACACTGCCCTGGCATGGTGACCAGTGGCGGAAATGTTACCCACAAGTACTTTCACATAAATAAGAAGGTTGGCTCGTGATGAGACCCCCTTTCTCTTGGCCATGCAACCAAGAGTCACTACCCTGGTGTGGTAACCAGCTGCTAGTAGTGTCATACTGCTAGGTACCCATGGACCTAATAGACTGGCTCGTGATGAGACCCCCTATCCTCTAACTAGGTCTTGTTTTATTATTTTTATGGGTCCCTCTTGTTTCTTGCTGAGAAGCCTTTTACTGCTTTCTCGCGGATCCCTGGGCGAAGCATCTCGAGGTTTTATTTTTAGGCTTTTATCTTTTGCCAACTTGCTTTTACCTTCTGGTCCTTTAGCCCCTTCTTCCCGCAAGGCAAGGTGCAACCCTCAAATGATTGGCCAACTCAATGCCCAGACAAGTGAAATGGGGTAGATGAGCGGGAAGCAAGATGAAAAAGTGGCAATATGAAGGGAGTGGACGATGACTTTTCATAAATCCCCCAGTGGCAACCCAAAACCTATGGGCACATGCTTACTAGGGCATCCTTTCGTTCCCCCCAGACATGGTCAAGTGGACAAGTATAAGATCCAAACATTTGTTAGAAACAAAAGGAATTAAATGCACATATTCAAAGGTTTTGAAGATCGGAGCGACACATACCATGATACCTGGAATCATTACCTCATGGAGCAAGAACCATCTTTGACACAAGACCAAGCCGAAGGTGATGGATGTTGTTGCTGCTGACAAAGTAGAGGCGCTGAAAGGGAGAAAAGATGGGCCTTCCAGGGCCATGCTAAAGTCGATCCGGCTCTCGGTACTCCATGTCTAGGACCTGTGGACCTCGAGACATAATCTCCTAGTTATCCCTAAAAGTGGGGATAACAGTCTACAAAAACAATTCAAAATGACGAACGAAGGACGCACCCGCACGCAGATCTTAGACTATGAATGGATCCCCTTCCGCTGCAGACACTGTCATGAACATGGGCACATACTGAGGGATTGTCAACAAACTTTTCATGGCCGATCTTCAAAATCTCCTCCTGCTCAAAACTTATCACACCATGGACATTTATCCGATCACAGCACCAGCTCGTCACATTCACCTTCGGAGTGTTGATGATTACAGCTGCGTGAGACATCCTCCAGGACACAGACTAATTGAGTCGACCTGAGAGAGAGCCCATGAGTTGGGTGTGTGGTTCCTATCTGAGACAGAACTGGAATGT
Source organism: Picea engelmannii (assembly GCA_009831015.1). Taxonomy (NCBI): domain Eukaryota; kingdom Viridiplantae; phylum Streptophyta; class Pinopsida; order Pinales; family Pinaceae; genus Picea; species Picea engelmannii. Next base: position 228,919 of record ML801518.1, on the reverse strand, counting down.
TGTGTTGGCCTCCTCCTTCCAAAGAGTTGAGATGAACTCCAGATGATTCTCCTATGTAACGCAGTGAGAAAGAAGACCTATTGAGTCGGACAGGCATGTGGCTGAGCACAGGTGAACGTGTGAAATCCCATGAGCTGGGTGCATCGTTCTGAGACAGAGATAAAACGATGTATTAGCCTCCTCTGAGCAGAGAGTTGAGATGATGAACTCCAGATGACCCGCCTGTGTAACGCGGTGAGAAAGAAGATCTGTTGAGTTGGACGTGCTTGTGGATGAGCACAGGTGAACGTGATCCTAGTGGCTGAGCACTAGTGAGTGTGGTTCTCCTGTGAGACGCAGTGAGATAGAGAGACATCCCTATGGCTGAGCACAGATGGATGTGGCCCTAGTGGCTGAGCACTAGTGGGTGTATAAGATCCCTTGCTATATTGTTCAAGAGTCAGACTTACCTGTAACCCTATTTTTAATGTAAAGGGTACAGGTCGGCCCCACCTTAATGTAAAAGATAATTAATATGGTAATTATTAATTATATTTTGAGTTATTGAGGTCGGCCCTATTATGCTAATACACACATCATTTGATGTGACAAGTCTTATGTAAATAAAGGTGAAGCCCCATTGAGGAAACACACTTAACATTGTGTCATCTCATGATTTCAGAAGTTGTGGTCTGAAATTATGAGAATTACAGCACCCTCTTGTGTGCTAGGTTTGGTGATGGTGTGGGAGGTCTTTCTCTTGAAGAATATAGCAAAGGATTGGTTGGGTTTTCTTCCCTTGTTGAGAAGGGTTTCCCAGGATACTTCTTGTGTTCTTATGCATGGTTATTCTTCTTGTGTTCTTATGCATGGTTATTCTTCTTGTGATCTTGGTTTGCTGCAGTAGTTATGGTTCAAGTTAAAAGCTAAACAGAAAATTTAATTAAATGCATGAGCCATAGCTCATTGAAAATTCAACATGGAGCACCCACAACTCTCAAGAAAGAAAAGCAATTCCAGAGAGCAGACAGACTACCTCAGGCACTGAAGCTCAGCCACAAGCTCCCCCCCGGATGGAAGTCTCTCCAGCAACTGAACCTCCCACTGGACAACTTTCGCGCTCACCTCTCCACACACTAGTTGGTAAGCATCTAACTTATCCTGTCCCTTTTCCTATCATCAATTTTATTCACTCTTTTCATTTTTTTAAATTGGATCCCCCCCCCTCTCGCCCCCTTGGAACCCTCCCGCTCTTTCTTCCTTTCTACCCCCTCTTCCAACCCCCCCACTCTTTTCCTCTCCCCGCCTCCCGAACACCCCCCTGCCTCTTCTTCTGAAAACCCCTCCTCGTCCAGTTCTGAGGACTCAACCATCATATTCAACCTCAGAAACCACAACATCTTGATTCCAAAATCAGATGGGACCAGGCTCGGCACAATTCCGGGAATACAAATCAAAGAAAGGTCGTGGTCGATCCTCCCACCTCTCCAAAGCACAAAACCGCGCCTTACTTGACATCGCTTCTGGAAGACAAAGATCTATTTTTGGGGCCCTTAGAGCATCGCAAACCCCAACAGGGGTTCCCCATGAAATTCCTCTCCTTCAACTGTAGGGGTTTGGCAAGTCCCAAAAAAAAACCTATGCTAAAAAGGCTAATTACTCTACATCAACCCGTTGTAATTCTACTACAAGAAACGATGTCTCTGGAAGCTACAGTAACCTCCGCACTTGAATCCCTCTTGCCTTCCTGGCATTTCCTCGAGATAGATGCAACAGGTTGCTCGGGTGGACTTGCAGTTGGTTGGTGCAAAAAATCAATCAAACTACAAAACTCTTGGGCATCGGAGTCATGCTTAGGGGTTGATATCTTCCTGGAGGGATTGGGGCTAGAACTCAGGGTTCTAAATGTGTATGGTCCAGACTCCATATTCTAAGCAGATCACCTTTTGGAATTCACTCTTCAAAAAGGACCTCTTGAAAGAAAAAATTCGGATTCTTGGAGGAGACCTAAACCTCTCCCTTAGAAATGTTGAAATTTGGGGACCGTCGGCCCGACCAGACCCCCTTTTTGCCCGTTTCTCCCACCTTTTCAATGTTATGGGCCTCATTGATCTACCACCCATCAAGCTCCTTCCCACCTCGCGAAACATGAGGACTGGTGATGCCAGGGTGGCTAAAAGATTAGATCGCTTTCTTGTACATGAATCTCTCCTAAATTCCCCCCTTCAACTAAAACAATGGATTGGCAGCGGAGGAGACTCGGACCACTACCCTATATGGTTGGAACTTAATTATGGGCCAAAGAAACCAACCAATCCATTCAAATTCAATGCCAATTGGATTGAGGATGAAGACTTCCAGTCTTTGGTCAAAAGAAATTGGAAGATTTACGGTCCAGCAGATGGCTCCCCTGCTGCAGTACATTTTGTGGAAAACTTAAAGCGATTAAAAAAACTGACCTTAACTTGGGCTAGTGGAAAGCACATCAGAGAAGAAGCGGAACTAAGACAAATCGAAGAACAGCTTGAACATATCTCCACTTCAGAGGGGGGAGGCTTTCACACACAGCAGTCAAAAGAAAACTTAAGATCTCTAGAGACCCGTCGCAAAAAGTTGTTGGATGAAAAAGAAGTCGAATGGCGCCTCAAAAGTAGAGCCATATGGTTGGACAAAAAAGAGGAAAACACACAATTCTTCCATGCCTTTGCGAAAGGTAGGAAGGAAATAAACACTATCTGGTAATTACAAGGCCAAGGGGACTCTCCAGCCACCTCTTTTGAGGATCTAGCACAACTAGGGATCACACATTTCAAATCCCTCTTTAAAGTCGATCCAAGAGCAAGCATTGCAGACATTATTAAATCGACACTCTACTTCCCATGTTTTGTGGACGAAGATGTAAACAAAGATCTCTTTGTTGAAGTCACGGAAAAAGAACTAAAAGAAACAATTCAAAGCTTTCAAAAGGATAAATACCAGGACCAGACGAATGGACTATTGAATTATTTGGGGCCTTCTTTGATCTAATTGGAGCAGATCTTCTTCAGGTTGTAGAGGAATCAAGGAAAAATGGGCATATATATGCACCTATATATACAACCTTCATCACCATCATCCCCAAAAAAGATGAACCTTAATCCTTCGATGATTTTCTGCCCATTTCTCTTTGCAACTGTCTCTACAAAATATAGCCAAAATTATTGTGAGAAGACTAAAAACCATCCTCTCAAACAAAATCTCAAAATAACAATTTGGGTTTCTGCAAGGAAGACAGATACATGAAGCTATCGATGTAGCTCAGGAAACTCCACACAGCCTAAAAATCACAAAACCCCAAGGAGCTACACTAAAATTTGACTTGTAAAAGGCTTTCAACAGAGTTAACTGGTCCTACATTAGACTCCTCCTCACTCATTTAAGATTTGAAGTTCCATCTATCAAATGGATCATGGCCTGTCTAAACACAGTATCCGTTGCTTTACTGATAAATGGGGCTTTCTTCCACTCTGAACATGGTCTGAGGCAGGGTTGCCCACTCTCACCACTCCTCTTTCTTTTGGTGGTTGACTGCTTCAGCCGAGCTATAAACCACGAAGCTCGCTCCGAAAATCTCATTGGAATTTCGATCGCACCAGGCCACAAAATCACCCACCTCCTCTTTGTGGATGATATTCTTCTTTTCTGCATCGGCCAACAACGGGATGCTGAGAAATTGGTCGAGATTTAAAAAATGTTTCATCTTGCCACAAGTATGATCATAAATGTTTAGAAATCAACAATTTCGTTTTATTGGATGGTGTTGAATTTTCACTATGCTAGGCTCAAGCATGAAGTTTATTTCAATTTTAGCATTTACTTGAACCATAAACAAATGCAGCTACACCATTAACAATTGCTGCAAAAACCAAGATCACAAGAAGAAATACCATGCACAAGAACACAAGAAATATCCTGGGAAACCCTTCTCAACAAGGGAAGAAAACCCATCAATCTTTTGCTATATTCTCAAGAGAAAGACCTCCCACACCATAGACCTAGCACACAAAAGGGTGCTCTCCAAAACCAAGAAGCTAGCGCCCAAGAGAGATGCGCACTTCAGCCCTAGAATGTGTACTTGCTGAAATTTCCAAAATCACATGTGTATTGTATGTTTTCTCAATGGGGAAATCACCTTTATTTATACTAGGTTGGACACATCAAAAGTGGTGTCTATTGGCACAACAAGGCCGACCTCAATAACTCAGAATATAATTAATAATTACAATATTAATTATCTGTTACATTAATTATCTTTCACTTTATGGTGGGGCCGACTTGTACCCTTTACATCACAATTAGGGTTACAAGTAAATCTTACTCTTGACAATATAGCAAGGGATCTCACACACCCACTAGTGCTCAGCCACTAGGGGCACGTCCACCTGTGCTCAGCCACAGGGACGTCCTACTCAACAGATCTCTATCTCACTAAGTCTCACAGGAGAATCATCTGGAGTACCACATCGTCTCAACTCTCTACACAAAGGAGAACAATACACCCATCACATGGGCACCTTCACCCCTCACAGGGGTACACATCGTTTCATCTCAGTCTCAGAGAGGAACGACACACCCATCACATGGGTATCCTCACCCCACACAGGGGCATACACATCGTTTCATCTCAAACGACACACCCATCTCATGGGCATCCTCACCCCACACGGGGGCACATTGCGTTCCATCTCAGTCTCAGAGAAGAACGACACACCCATCTCATGGGCACACCCAACTCATGGGCTTTCTCACAGGCCGACTCACTCAGTCTGTGTCCTGGAGGATGTCTCACGAAGTTGCAATCATCAACACTCCCTCTCAGCTAGGGAGGCATTCTCCACCAGGCCAAGTCTCTCACGGAAGTACTCGAACTTCGTCTTGGCAAGCGTACTGCTTTCCTCTGCATGTGTACTGCTTTCCTCTGCACCATGTCTCTGATATAATGATATTTTATCTCAATGTGTTTCGATCTATCGTGAAACACAGGGTTCTCAGAGAGCTTCACATAGCTCTAGTTATCACAATGAATAATGGTAGGATCCATCTCATGATCAAATAAATCTGTCAGGAGCTTGCGAAGCCACACTCAATGCTATATACTCTGCTTCTGCGGTACTCAAGGCCACAGAGCTCTGTTTCCTGTTGCACCAGGAAACCATGGCAGACCCTAAGGTAAAACAACAACCGGATGTACTCTTTTGGTCCAGTGCGCTCCCTGCCCAATCTGCATCGACATATCCCTGCAAACTCAAGTCTACATTGGAGGCATATCTCAGGCCATATCCAACTGTGCCTTGTAGATATCTCAATACATGCTTCGCTGCTATCCGGTGAGTTTGTCTCAGCTAACTCATGAACTGACTAAGTACATTCACTGCATAGCATATATTAGGTCTGGTGTTAACCAGATACATCAATGATCCAATCAGTTGTATGTATAAATGTGGATCAATCTTGCCTGAATCAATAGAAGCATCGTTCATCTTCTTCAAATCCATCACCATTGGTGTAGGCATGGATTTGCGGTCTATCATACCAAACTTCTTCAATATCTCCACTGTATATTTTCCTTGACTCAGGAAAATCTCATCAGTCCTCTGCCATACTTCTAGTCCCAAGAAGTAGTGCATCATACCCAGATCCTTCATCTCGAATTCAAAAGTCAATGCTTGCTTGCATTCAGTAATAAGTCTTTCTGAACCGGTGAGGAATAAGTCATCCACATACAGGACCAAGATTAGGCACTCGTTACCAACAATATGATAATATAGGTTTGGATCAGCATCACTCTTGCTGAAGCCCAAACTCATCAAGAATCCATCCATCTTCTCGTACCAAGCACGAGGTGTTTGCTTTAGTCCATACAGGGCTTTCTTCAACCTGCACACATGAGATTTCTCATCGTGTATCACGAATCCTTCTGGTTGCTCAATATAAACTTCTTCCTCAATCTCACCATTGAGAAAGGTTGTCTTTACATCCATCTAATGTAGTTTCCAACCCATGGAAGTAGCTAGTGCAATGATAGCACGGATGGAAGTGTATCGGGCTACTGGAGCAAATTTCTCATCATAATCAACTCCCTCTACTTGTGAGAATTCTCTGGCTACAAATCTCGCTTTGTATTTCTCGACACTTCCATTAGATGCATGCTTGATCGTATAGATCCACTTGGAAGTCACTACAGACTTCCCTTCTGGTCTCGGAACAATATCCCATACATCATTATTCAAGATGGACTAATATTCTTCTGTCATGGCATCTTGCCATACCTGCTAACCTGTCGCTTCTCCATGACAAGAAGGCTCATAATCAATGATGTGGCTCATGGTTGAAAAGTAGCTCGAAAATCTCTTTGGTCTCTTGCTCTCTCGGGATGTGCCTTGAGGAGTTGCATGGCCCTCTGCCTCTTGCAAAGTTTGTCGAGCCCAGGCATGCCTTTTATGGCCTACTGCAATGTCTCTAGAAACATCAACTGAACCAATAGGATCAACTGGAATAATGGTTGTCTCCCTCTGAACTGTTGAAGGGGGAGAAGGTACTGTCTCACTATCAATCTCCATTTGAGATTCTCTGGATCTTTGAAAGGCTATTTCTTCTTCAAAGATAACATCTCTGCTTACCTCAATCTATCTCTAACCAGGGATGTATATCCAATATGCCTTCGAAGATTCACTATATCCCACAAATGTACCCTTTCTCCCTGAAGGGTCTAGCTTGGACCTCTTCTCTTTGGGTACGTGAAAAAATACTGGGCACCTAAATATCCTGAAGTGTCCAATCTCAGGCTTCACTCCGGTGAAGGCTTCTTCGAGAGTTATGTTCTTCAAAATCTGGTGAGGACTCCTGTTTTGAACATATATTGTTGTCATGCATGCTTCTGCCCACAGAGTCATAGGTAGACTCGGATCATGTTTCATCGCTTTGGTTGCCTCGATGATGGTTCTGTTCTTCCTCTCTGCAACCCCATTTTGTTGAGGGTTGTAAGGAACTGTGTACTCCCTCTTGATCCCTGCTTCAATACAGAAATTGTTGAAATCCTTGGAGGTGTATTCTCCTCCATTATCTGATCTTAGTACCTTGATCTTTCTTTCGGTCAGGTTCTCAACCTAAGCTTTGAATTCTTGAAATCTTGCAAGGACTCCATCCTTGGTCTTCAGGAAGTAAATCCAAGTTTTTCGAGAGTGATCGTCTATGAAGAGTACATAGTACAAATATCCATTCAAGAAGGCAACAGTCATTAGCCCACACACATCTGAATGAATCAAGTCCAAGATTTCCTTGGATCGACTGTCACTGCTCAAGAAGGACCCTTTAACATTCTTTCCTAGGGCACAACCTCTGAAAACACCTTTATGCTAAATCTGTATATCTGGAAGGGCTATTACCATTTTCCCTAGAGCTAGAAGAGCTCTATAATGAATGTGAGCAAGTCTCCTATGCCATAACTCACTCAAGCTGATAGTATCATGTAACAAGGCCTGGACTGGTCTGATGGTCAATCTATATAAGTTGCTTTCTCGAACACCAATTACTCTGGCAGAATTTATATGTGAGTCCTTGTGCCATGCAAGAACTTTTCCTTCAGAAAAGGTAACCTTGTAGCCTTTGTCTTCTAAGGTAGAAATGGAGACAAGGTTCCTCTTCATCCCAGGTACATATAGTACTTCACTTAACTGAAGATGCATGTCAGAATCTAGTTGGAAGGTAGAAGTTCCAACCCCTTTCACATTATATCTGGCATCGTTTCCAAGGACAACATGTAGATTGGTCTCTTTCTCAACAAGATTAGTTAGGTGATCTCTAAAACTGGTCATGTGTCTGGAGGAACTACTGTCAATTAACCAAGTATCATCATTAGTAGGAACCATACCTGAGAGTGTTGAAATGAATAAGAAGGCTTCTTCTTTGATGTCTTCATCTCTCTGAAGTCTTGGCTTCCAGGAACTGTATTTGCTTGATCCATCAAGCTTATCTTCCATCATAGTTTTGTTCATCATATTTTCAGATTCTTCACAAACCCTTATCAATTGGGCTAGGAAACCTAACGAATAGACTAGGCTAGCAATTTTAGGTTTCATTGGGCTTATGACTGCCAACAATAAGCCTTGAAAGTCATAAGAACATTGGTGAGCTGAAAAGCTCCTTCAATGAGCTGCAAAAACCCTAATTCTGAATTTTCTACAAAAAATTGCGAAACCCTAGAAACCCTAGGGCCAAAAATCCAAAATGCTGGGAAATGCAATCTGAAGCTTGTTGGAGGTGTGTTGAAGGAGGACGTACACTCCTATGTAATTTTTTGCCCCAACGTCCAAGTTTAAGGTGTTGAAATCACCCAAAAGGAGAGGGTCATACGGAATTGCAGAAAACCCTAGAGCAGTACGAAATTGCAGAAGGGAGAGGACGACTGCTTTAATGCTTGTGCAATGGGTTCTTCAAGACCTAAGCTCCGATTCCATGTTGAATTTTCACTATGCTAGGCTCAAGCATGAAGTATTTCAATTTTAGCATTTACTTGAACCATAAACAAATGTAGCTACACCATTAACAATTGTTGCAATAACCAAGATCACAAGAAGAAATACTATGCACAAGAACACAAGAAATATCCTGGGAAACCCTTCTCAACAAGGGAAGAAACCCAGCAATCCTTTGCTATATTCTCAAGAGAAAGACCTCCCACACAATAGACCTAGTACACAAAAGGGTGCTATCCAAAACCAAGAAGTCGCCCAAGAGAGGTGCGCACTTCAGCCCTAGAATGTGTACTTGCTGAAATTTCCAAAATCACATGTGTGTTGTATGTTTCCTCAATGGGGAAATCACCTTTATTTATACTAGACTGGACACATCAAAAGTGGTGTCTATTGGCACAACAGGGCCGACCTCAATAACTCAGAATATAATTAATAATTACAATATTAATTATCTTTCACTTTATGGTGGGGCCGACCTGTACCCTTTACATCACAATTAGGGTTACAGGTAAATCTTACTCTTAGACAATATAGCAAGGGATCTCACACACCCACTAGTGCTCAACCACTAGGGGCACATCCACCTATGCTTAGCCACAGGGACGTCCTACTCAACAGATCTCTATCTCACTGAGTCTCACAGGAGAATCATCTGGAGTACCACATCATCTCAAATCTCTACACAGAGGAGAACAATACACCCATCACATGGGCACCTTCACCCCTCACAGGGGTACACATCGTTTCATCTCAGTCTCAGAGAGGAACAACACACCCATCACATGGGCATCCTCACCCCACACAGGGGCATACACATTGTTTCATCTCAAACGACACACCCATCTCATGGGCATCCTCACCCCACACAGGGGCACACAGAGTTCCATCTCAGTCTCAGAGAAAAACGACACACCCATCTCATGGGCTTTCTCACAGGCCCACTCACTCAATTGTGTCCTGGAGGATGTCTTAAGAAGCTGTAATCATCAACAGATGGAAGAGGGAACATAAGCCTTTTTCAAAGCCTTATTCCCCTACGAGATTCTGAACTTCCAGGAAGGAATAAAATACCTCAGGTTTCACTTAAAACCAAATGATTATCGGAAATCAGATTGGCGTTGGCTACTAGCAAAACTGGAAAACAGATTAAAAGGTTGGAGTTACAGGTGGCTTTCAAGAGCGAGAAGGCTCACTTTGACAAAATCGGTACTAGAAGCCATTCCAGTCTATTGGATGTCTCTTGCATGGATTCCCAAAGGCCTACTAGAAAAAGCTAGAAAACTCTGCTTTCGTTTTATCTGGTCTAGAACAAAGGAAACATTTACCACACCTTGGGCCAAATGGGATTGTTTAGTTCGCCCCAAAGCTTTGGGGGGATCGGGCCTAAAAAACATTTTCCTTTTTGCAAAAGCTCTGGCAACTAAATCTGGTTGGAGATTACTCACCACATACAGTCTTTGGACAACTATTCTGATACAAAAGTACATTAGACCGGATTCTCTAGAACACTGGATTCGAAAACCTAAAAAACATCTCACAAACTGCTCCATTATCTGGAAATCCATCCAAAAATTATTTTGGGTAATTTATGATGGACTAGCTTGGAAAGTGGGCAATGGATCCCGTTTACGAATAGGATTGGACCCCTGGCCGGGCAGTGGGGTCAACCATTCACTGAGCCCCGAGTTGATTGACAGACTACACCAACAAGGTATATTCTACCTCACATAGGTATTAGACCCCTACACCACAAACATCTGGCAACAGGGTTGGAAAAATGTTGAAACCCTCGGGTTACATGATCCACTCTCAGAACCTTGGAACAGATATATCTTTTCCCTCCAATCAAGTCACATTCGCATCACAGAAGAAGAAGATGAACTTGTTTGGCAAAAATCTCCTATTGGGAATTACACCCCAAAGTTGGGTTATATCTCATTAAATATTGACTTACAACAAAGAGAACCAACCTGGTGGTGGAGAGGACTCTGGAAAAAAAGTGTCCCCAAAAAGAAAAAATCTCCATGTGGTGTGTACTCAATAAAAAAGCCCCCACTTGGGACAACATGAGGAAAAGAAGCATCGAAGGACCTGGATGGTGTGCCCTTTGCAAAGAAGAAAATGAAAACAGCACACACCTCTTCATCCACTGCCCCTTCTCCAAACAAGTCTGGCAAGACTTATCTCTATTCTTAAACCAGAGACTCACCTGGGAGGGACCTTCTGTTGAAACAACTTGGCAACACTAGACCCATCAAAAGCCCCTCAGTAACGTAAAAGCCCTGCCCTTTATCATTTGTTGGGGGATCTGGCTAGCATGCAACAAGGCAATCTTTCAAGACAAACCCCCCCTTCCCGAACTCACAGCTGCCAAAGGACTAGCAATTCTCTCACATTTCCCATAGGAAAAAGTTCCCCCTCCTTTCCGCTCCGCTCCCCCCCCACCCCCTCCTATTGACCCTACAAAGCCTTGGGATTTTTTTGACGGAGCCTCACAAAATCAACTTTGCAAAGGCGGTGCAGCCCTTTACCTCTCCAACAGACACTTCTTCAAAATAAAAATGGGACTGGGAACAGGAACAAAAAACCTTGTTGAACTCTTGGCCCTAAAGTTACTTATACAATTTGTTAGGGAAAAAGGGGTCCAAAATCTCCAAATTTTTGGAGACTCCAAACTTGTAATCAACTGGGCCAGCAAACAACAATCCTGCCACAACATCCTTTTGCAGCCAATCTTAGAGGAAATCTTTAGACTATTTCACACTCTTAACGATTACTCATTTAATCATGTTTACAGGGAACGAAACCAACTAGTTGATTCTCTCTCAAAAGTTGGACTACATCTTCCACATGGATCCTGGCACATTTTGGAAACAAAGGAAGAAGACACATCTGATTTCTTCCACCACCCCTTTATAGAGGCCTTGGGATAAAACTCCCTCCAACACTTTTTTGTTTTTGAAAATTTTTGGAAAACAAACAGTCCTACCATAAGAAGAACGACTCTATATTTCTCTGGCAAAGTACAGTATCACTCACAGGCTACCTACATGATTTTTGCAAATCTAATCGACATTTTATTTTGGTATCACTCAACGCATTGTATCTTCTCCTACTGAAGACAGAAGGATAACTCACCTGATGAAATCAGATGGAAAGTGCTCAGCACCTACAGAATGTAATTTTGTCTCTATGGATGAATAAAATTACGCTTTGTTTCCAAGGAAAAAAAAAATAATATATTTATAATATATAGTATAAATATATATAATAAAGTATATTTATATTAAATGTATAAACAATATAAAGTATAAATATATTTATTACCCCAAGGGACACATCTCTTCATGGATAGTCACCATATGTTCCTTATATATAGAACACTCATCATTGTAATAATATATTCATTCGCATACAATATCATCTCTTATGAAAATTCAACAAAAAACATTTAGAGTGGGAGACAGAGTATGGTTACAACTGAATAAGGAAAGACTACAGGGTCCTGGTAAGAAGATCAAGGCTCTGCGGTATGGTCCTTTTGAGGTGTTGGAAAAGGTGGGAGATAATGCCTACAGACTCAGTCTACCCCCATACATGTGTATTTACTCAATAGTGAATGTGGAGAATCTCAAACTCTATGAGCCTTCCATGTTGGATCGGGAGGAGGAGCATGTCCTACCTTCCATAGAGAACTTAGCACGAGATGCTCAGGCAGAGTTAGCAGAGGACACAATTTTGCAGAAGCGGTCCAGAACTACAAGACAAGGGCAGCATGACCTTTGGAAGATTGGGTTGAAAGGACAACTTCCAGGAAAAGCAAAGTGGTACTCCAGGGACAAGGTAGAGGAAAAATTTCCTCACCTCATTCAGTGAAGCTTTTGGGGACCAAAAGCCTCCCTAAATGGGGAGGTATGAGCGGGATTGGATTATTGTATTGTTTGTCATCTATCTTGATACTTTCATAGAGGAAAAATTGGAGGAATAAGCTTGAAGAGCCATTTTAGTGGCAAGTCCCAGTTTGGAAAATTGGGGTCTGGAACCTTTCAGGGCCATTTTGAGGCATCAAACGACATTTTTTGGGGTTAAAACTTTCCCAATGTAGATTGTACCCCATGACGTTATTCTATACATCGATACCTTTCCAATAGTACAAAAATCACGTTAATCAAAGCTCATATGCAAAAATTATGCCTCCCGTAAGTTGACCTACCATGTTGACCACCATGATAAGAGAGGATGCCACGTCAGCCCCCGTTACTCACGCAAATGGTGCTAGCCATGTATGTAATTTCAAGAAGATTCTAGAAACTCCAAAACCTTATCACAATTGAGGGTTGAGGAAGTCAAAATACCTACCTCTAGATGGTTATCGGGCTATGTTAAATACTAGGCCACTAGGAGGAGAAGAGGCTCCATTCTTTTGCATTGTATCTTGTTCCATAGCTGAGCAAAACATCAGAGAGTGGTATTCTATGAAGATAACAAAGGAGGCGAGATTTTGTAGCAGCCATACAAGCCACAGGTCAAAGGCAACTCCACAGAGAGTGCCTCTTTCTTTGTACTTGCATCATTTCTATACCAGAGAAAAGAGAGCAGAGCAGCCTCACCTTCTAGCTGGGTTTTCTCTCGTATTGGGTTTCCCAGGTCATATCTTGTGTTTATTTGTGGATGGTGTGATTGTATTTTACTGTTCTCTATTTTCCACATTTTATCTATTCCATGCATAAGCAGAAAAATTAGTAACTAAATATTCTAGAAATCTAACGGAAAAATAACCTTAATAATTAAGATTTCAGTATTTTATTAGATCTATTGTGACATATTGTCCCAGTGGCATATCCACGGCAGTTTACAGATCAGGATTTGAGGCAAGGGCTGTTGGGGCGAGAGGGAGGCAGCGAGCACCTCTCCTCCTTCTTGTCTCTCTATCTTTTGTGTTAAACACTCCTTGTAGAATTAGATGCAAACATTCTTTGTAACAAGGTTATCTTTTGCCATCTTATTCTTCTTTAAAACAAAGTTCTTTGCAAAGCCACTATATCAACAATTGTGCATTAACGTTCCATCAAAAATTGCTGAATGTGCTAAGAGCTTTGGCATACTAGGGTCTATTTGATTAGACAACAAACTATAGAAGGGAGTTTGTTGAAGGATATTAAGGATAAATTGGCAACCCTAGAGCATCACGGTTACAATTCCTTACTGTCAGTTCGGGGTATTGAAGACAGTCGTGGAACAAGTTGAGGCAAAACTCATTGGGAATCCACCAGCAATAACACCTGAGACAAAAGAGAAGGAGCAACCGCAGCCAAGCAGCAACAAAGAAATGTTTTGGATAAGGCTTTTCTTGTTTTCCAGTTAAAACCATGTCCGCTAGAGGTTTATAGTCATAAAACTCCCATTACCTATCGTTTTGTAAATACACAGGAACTAAAATTGATAGATCATTTTTGTAATTACAGAAGGGGCTTCCCTGGTAGAAAGGAATTGTTGGAAATAGTTCATGTGATGGTCTAATCGGACAGCAGCAAGATTCATACTGTAAATGATGAAAATTAGATGGACAGTGGGCATAACTGTATTAGTTCAAGGAAGCCTTGTTTTTTTCCCAGAAAAAAAGCAGTTTCATTGCTATTCAGATTAGAATCCAATGAAACTTTACAAAAGCTTGAGTGCCATGGAGTCATAAGAGATGACTTATACAATCACATATACATCACATCTATCAATCTATTATCTGGAACATCTGTGTCATGATAAAGTCTGTGAGAAGTTCAAATATCAGAAAATATCAAAAACTCTATCTATCAAATCTAACTATCACAAGGCTCATATATATGTTATACAGTCATTACAATGGAAGATGACATTTTTAAAAACTAGAAGACAAAANTGTCATGATAAAGTCTGTGAGAAGTTCAAATATCAGAAAATATCAAAAACTCTATCTATCAAATCTAACTATCACAAGGCTCATATATATGTTATACAGTCATTACAATGGAAGATGACATTTTTAAAAACTAGAAGACAAAAGACGAGCCGGAGCTGATAACTGCATTCAAGCTGAGTTCTTCATAGCTGAGTCATCCAATCCTTTTCCCTAAAGCCTCTTTTGATAAATTGTCTGCCATAGTATTAAATTGCCTAAATCTATTTGGGTTAGGCTTTTTTATTGTTAAAAAAACAGTTTACAGGAATTTCTTGAAGTGAGTCGGAAGTTACTGATAAGTTTTCACTGATATAATGAACCGGGCGGGGAGCTACTTTAAAATCGAACGAGATATTACGATTTAACCTAGACAGTAATCTTAACTGATTGCAAGTTTCCAAGTCAAATTATTATTCTATATCAATTAATGTCCATATTTACCTAAATCAACTACATTCACATCACATCAATGGCGTAACAATTTCAGGCCATAAAAATGAAACAATCGATTAACAAACAACTAAAGTTCTCCTGAAGGTGCAGTGAACTGAGGATGATTTTTAAAAGTACTTACTTGAAGTTGAGGTACTGACCCACGATGATCAATAGCAGAGAGTACCATGGCGGCCAAACAAAGTGGGCGACTGTAAGCACGGCGAGGATCTGTGTTAGCTTCAAAATGTGAGAGATTAGAGCCATCCGATGAGATGGGTTTACGCCCTCTCCACACCATTGTACCCATCTTCCAGGATATGTCCACAAAAAATAATAGAAGGGGAAAGGAAGTATGACTGCAACGCAGACCAAGAGACAATGGACACCCATTGTTACCGAGCTATTGCTTGTGTATCATTGGAATATAATCTATTTATCCTTTCATGGACTTCATAGGTGCCATGGGCTTCACGGAGTGAACTTCTCAGATAGTTTGATCGGAATTTTAAGCACCCATCACACAGCGACATCACACAGCGAGAGAACCCAAGAAGCATTATCAGTGACTTTAGAGTTTAGATATTAGGTGTTTAGATGTTCATAGCTTTTGCAAAGGCAAAATGGCCCTTTTGAAGTGTAGCCATTTTGGAGGTGATTTATTAAATCTAAGTATTTTTCTCTAATCTCGTTATCAATTAATTTAAGTTTTAAGCTTTAAGAGTTTTCCATTTGTAAATTTGTAATTTTGTAGTAAAAATTTTTTTTATTTTTTTTTTATAGAAATAGACATAAATTTATTTTTATTTTAAAATTATTAAAAAAATATTAATATGAACTTATTTATATAAAAATTAAAAATTGTTACATTTACATTTATATAAATAAGATTGATTGGATTAGTAAGATAAATTATCTTAAGCTTAAATTTATTATGCATAAAAAAATAAAAAATATGTAAACTTTATGTGAATTAAAAATTTTGGATTTAAAATGAATTTTTATTTTATTTATTTTGTTGATTGTTTCTTTTATATATTTATTTTTAATTATATTAAATATCAAATATCATTTTTTTTTCTATTTTTTTTTAATTTAATAATGTTACTCACCGATCATTCATTATAAGTGTTGTATTTTAAGTAAACTACTTAAATATCTCTATACAAATATGATAACCCTATGTGATATTAGTACGTTAAAATTAAACATAGTACATTCATTTGTCTTGTTTAAATAGATTAATGTACGGTTTTAATTGCTCAAATGAGATATTAAATGGATTATTTCATGTGCCTAACTCGACCTTAGGTAATGCATGTAGTTTTATTACAGTCATAACACTGAGTAGTTTGAGATTGGAGCATTTGCCTATTAAAAGAAACATTTTAAATATTTGAGCAATATTTGTTGGTTTTTATTTCGAACTAATCTATGGATGGTGAGATAATAGCATGAGACCAAGTGCAACAAGACAAAAAGAAAATACATGCTTGGATATAGGTGTAAGGATGAGGCTAATGTTTAGACTTTAATGTTAAATTTGTTTTCTCTTTTTCATGAAATGCCTTATTTTCACATCGTATAAATAGAAGTATTCCACCTTTTTTCTTAAGCATTCTAAAATTTATAACATATTTTTTTTAAATTACCAATATTTTTTGTTGTTTTATTGTGTAGAAGTATCCTACTTTTTCTCTTAAACTTTCTAGAATTTATAACACTTTTTTTTTAAATTACCAAAACTTATTGTTGTTTTATTGTGTAGTGCCAACAATCTTTTCACGGAAATTTATTATATATTTTTGAGTAGTATAAGTGTAACTTTGAAGTTAAAGTAGAATGTTATAGTTGATAAATTTATTATATATTTTTGAGTAGTATAAGTGTAACTTTGAAGTTAAAGTAGAATGTTATAGTTGATATTTGGAGGATTTTATTAAAACAAACTTTTGATACTTTACAAAAGATTAGAATAGGCTGATCAATGTTATTTTTGAAGTTTTCATTGTAAGATTAAAAAAAGTGTGTATACAATTTTCTTAGTTATGAATGTGATCAAATATACAAAGTATTTATAATTAAAAAAGGTAGTATTTAACAAATGTTACTATTATATTAGTCATAAAATTGCCATTAGGATTGAATACAAATTTTTCTATAAGGCAAGTAGAAACTGTCATAAAAGATGAAACAAAAAAAAGGGTAAACCAACTACATAGAGAGCAGTGGGAGTCATGTAGTAGTACGGATCATGTTTGATAAGTGGTGAGTCATCCTTGTCCTTGGGAATGTCCCTCATCCTTCTATAGCCAACTATGAATCGGTTATGATGGGTTCCCACTCATCATTTTCATACTCATGTTTGAGATGTTATTCTCCCTTAGATTTGGCAACATCCAAGGTCAAGCACTTGACATTCAAAGGGACAAGCAAAGGAGGCCATATGTGGGCCTCTCTTGGTGCTCTTGAATAGCTCTACTAGCATAGTGTAATAGATGGATAGATATGTGAGACTAGGTATATCAGGTAGGAGTGTTTACAAGATGCTCATACTCATCATACATGGAGCTCCTCCCATGTACTTGAGCAATTAGTGAAAATGTGTCATTTCCATTTCAACTTTTATGCACCGAGGAAAAAAAATTATTCCATTTCAACTTTTATGCACCGAGGAAAAAAATTATTCCATTTCAACTTTTATGCACTGGGGAAAAAAAATTATTATGTGTATATTAGCACAAATTAGTTCTCCATTAAACCAATTACATGTTTTGTAAAGCTTAAAAATGTTGAATAAACATTTGTTTCTTCTTTTTAGATAAAGAACAAGACTCACATTCTAATAAGTTTTGAAGCTACTAAAAAATCAATGAACTGAGGAAGTTTCTCCCCAAGGAGGGAAGCCTTCAAGGTAATATGGGAGGGGAGGATTTATCTACAAAGTTTATATACCTAATAGTTGGTTGATTGAGCATAGTTACAAAACCAAAAGACATGTTTTATTGTTTTTTTCCTTCCACATATTGAACACTTTGATTCAATAACACACAAGGGTTGAAGTGTATGGCCCAAGGCCAATGTTACTAACATTATAGATTAGAAAAATATCACCTTTTTAGGTTCAAGGAAATGTTTCCATATGGCTTGAGGGTAGAACAACATTTTTTTTTGCTCAGATGTGAGCCTCCAAAGGTTGTTGAGCTTAATGTCCAAAGTGGACTTAACACACCCCTGATGATGGCCATCAACGAGCTTATACTTCTTAGAAGCCTTAGAATGGATCCATAGTCAATCCCCCCAACTGTCAATTGATGCCTATTAGCCAATTTTAATAAAAGTAATTGCAAGGACAAGGCTTCTAACTCTTTCTAGGATTAATCCAGAGTTAGAGAGCCTAAATGCTTCTTGCTAAATTGGTTGGGCATTCTGATACATGATCGGAGTGTTAATTAAATCAAGGCATATGTGTGAGCATTAATTGGTAGTAAACTAGGCCATTATAACCAATAATTTATCATTGAAGTGTAACAATGGTCACCACCAAAGAATATGCTCATTGAAAGACAGGTTTTCCCTGAGAGGGTTCTCTTTCCAATGGAGTTTGGATTTGATGGTCTCCTAGGACTTCCATGTGCTTTTAGCCACAAATGTACCTTTGATCTCCACATGAACGAGAGTGATGAGTACAATTTGTATATTAAGGTTTATTTATAAGGTTCTTTCCTAAGGGGATCCCAATTTTATACAATTCCTTAGAAGGACCTTCCAATATTCAATACCATCCACCACTAGACGACCCATTTTGCACAAAACACATGGGCTTGAGTGTGGATGTAGATTATTCCAAGTAATCCCCCATCCCTAGGCATGTAACACAAGTTTTAGTTAACTTCATGAAAACCTTTGCAATCATCATAATTGGCCCAAAGAAAGTTTCTCAAAAGTGTTTCCATCTTTAATTTGCAATAAGGGATAGAACCTAACAAGAGAAGTAATACATGTGAGTGGTAGCCAAAACTTTAGTCCAAATCTAAAATTTGGTAGCCAATGACAACAACTTTAAGACGTATTTGTCTATTTTATTTTCAATTCTCGATATCACCTTATCCCCACTATTGGGAACAAACTTTTTAGTAGAGGTGATGTTTCGAAGATAAGCTCTTATAAAGGGTTTTAGTAGAGGACTTTTGCAGAGGTGGAAAGTGGCAATTTTTGCAAAAATAGGGTCATGGTGCACCTCTTTTCCTTTGGTGCACCAATGTTATTGATACAATGGAGCATCAATGCTACATGACTAATGCGAACCAAAAGGGAAATGGTGCAAAAAACACCTTGTCAAACAATAGTGCCCTCAATGATTCACATAGCACCACTAATGAATGTTTGTTTTCCAAAAATGCCTTAGGTTACAATGTACGATGCATGATATTTTAATGGATGCACTGTAATTAGTTCTCCACGTCTCATAAAGTGCACTACATCCAATGTGCATGATTTGGATTTAATACCAATCATATGTTGGTGTGCCATACTATATGTCTAGTATTATATGATGCATTGGGAATTTCTTTTTAAAGGTGTTACCCTAATTGTTGTGCCTGTGTATTATAAGCACATTAGGGCATTGAAGACATGGATGCATTAGTGTGTCTATGAAAATGGTGCACTTAGATTAGGGTAAAAATAAAAATTATGCTACATTTTCATTTTTCATTCCTTTAGTGTTCCATTCACTCGAAAGTTACAATGCTCCATCAAATAATTAACCTACCCTGATGTTCTTCATCCTCATCCTCCTATTTATTTATTTGTGGTTATCATTAATACCAATAATCTAATAATATTTTTTTTGAGGTTATCATTAATACTAAAGCAAGGAATTCCATGAGAGTGATCAAATGAACTAACCATTTAAATTCATCCACCATGCCCCTTTGAAGACAATCACAATCATCTAAAATCATGGACTATGCATTCAAGTGAAAACACAATATTCATTAAGGTCTTTGAAGCCAAACATGAGGTTTGCAATCACTAAAGAAAATGTATTCATAACAATGACATTTTGTAGAAAATACCACTAATAACAATTAAAACCAAATTATTTCATATGTGGGATCATCCATGTACATTAAGTTTCAATATAACCAAATGGGAATTTTATTTCGATCATCCCAAGGGATAATAAAGGATATTGTTGAGCCCATATTGAGCATGGGGAAAGAAGTCACATGCACCCTTGTTCCTAGTTGATTATTTGATAGTGTTGTGTTATGTCTGTTGGTAACTTTATTATATCACACTTGCACATGTTGACATGTAATAAAATATATGTAAAGCGATGTAATTTTGTTGTAGCACATGAGCTCAATGGTCAACTTGTAGATACAATAACATAGCTTACAAATGTAATTAGATATTTATACTAATTTGCATAAGTAAGAGGTAATTGACTGAGAGCTAAGTATAAACCTATTTTTATCATACTATAGTGGAAACCTCTTTATTGACTATCTAGCATCTAGACATATTTTTGTGTTGTGTGTAATTGCCCAATTTGATTATTTATTTATCATAGTTGTTAATTTAAATTTAATTAATTATTAAAATAAATTCAATGAGTATTTTTATTGTTTTATTATTAAAAACGTAGGTGAAGTAATTAATGAGAGGATAAGGCTGTTGGGGAATTAATCTCGAGGGGATAAGGTAGTTGGGGAATTGAATGAGGGGAAGGGATTCGAGAGAGGAGGATAAGGAAGAAGGCAGAGGACTTGGAGAGGGGTCTTTTGGTTTTGGGAAAAATTGGGGGAAGAAGAAGAGAAGGAAGAAATTTTGAAAGAGAGAGGGAAGAAGGAGAAAATTGGAGGATGGAGATTGTTTTGGGGAAACTTTACAGGGGCACAACTGTTGCTGAGAACTTTGGGCTCAGGGGCTAGGAAACCGCAAGGATTCGTGGAGCTAGGCAGCCAGAGAGGTTGTTCCTAGTTGGCTGGGAGGTAAATATCTAGTTTGGGGCAGTTGGGCAAGAGAAAGAACAAACAGGGAAGGGGCTAAATCAACCAACATCCAGGTCGAGGTATGTATTTTACTAGTTGGTATGTTATTACTATGTTGTTGTTATTATGTTGTCTAATTTATTATGTTGTTTATTTTCCAGTTATTTCCTTGCATAAAGAAAAATCCTAAACTAAATTGCAGTCATTTCAGTAGGATATTAGGATATATTTATTTTTTTGAGGCCCTGAAATAGGAAGGCCTTACAAATGGTATCAGAGCCCAGTTTCAAAACTGAAACTTGGGCTTGACCACCCACATAATTGTTCAATCTGTTCCCAAACCCCTAACCTACAACCTAGAAATCCTTTATTTACATCCCATAAAACCTATGAAGACTACTCAGAAGAACCTCGTTCCAACCACATGTACTAATCTTCACCTGCGTAGCTAGAAAATTAACAGAGTTAGATTGAGAAATATTGTAAAATAAACAAAAGATTATGAAATGTATTCAATGACAATAGAGAACATTATCTTACATCATTAAAATCTTGAGGATTGAGGTATGCAGTTAAAGAGTATAACATATTTTTAATAGCAAATACAACATATTGCAGTAATGAAAATTGAAAAGTAGACAAGTAGATAATAGAATAGTCAGAAATGAAGGGAAAGCATAGAGAACATGAAAACCCAAACACTCTTGCATGTAGACTGTACGTAGATTCCTAAAGGAGCTTTCCAAGTCCAAATTCTAACTGATAAAGAAATGAGGAGAAATTCTATACTCATGTACTTTAGAATGACAGAACTAAAATATGTTTCCATATGTTTAACTTGAGGATGCATGATGACCTGCATAAGTTGTAAACAAAAAAAATGCAATATATATATAAAAAGAAAAAAGTGTTATTAGGGTTATTATTGATTGACCCCAATCTCCATTTATATACCAAGTCACATGCAAAATTAGCCAACACACAATACTAAATCTAGGCACATAAGCCCAAGCGCTTAACACAAATCCATAAGGAGGGAGCCCACAAGCGGCGACACACTACGAATATAACAAAAGGACAATATTTGGGTTTTATCCGAGCGCCATCGAACCACATATCTTCAACCATACAACCAATTAACTGAGGGATAGACTATCCAACCAAGTCACGTGGCAATTCAAGTGCCTAAACCAAGTGCCAAGCCACCAAGGAGAGGGATACAGTGCACTACGCATCATCATCGAACACAAATACAGTGAACAAAAATAAAAATAATGGGCTTTTCATCATCGAACCCCATTATTCCAAGTTTTTTTTACATCACATAAGCCACCGGGCCTAAGTGCCAGAGCACCCGAGACCAAGCGCCAAGCCACCAAGGAGCTCATGGGTCACCTCAACCATTTTATCGACATCCACCTTTAAGAACACCAGATGTGGGTATTTCTCATAAATCTCAACATAGAATGGTGCAATCATTTTACAAGGACCTCACCATGATGTTGTAAAGTCCACGACAATAATATTTCCATTGGTAGTTGCCTCAAAGACTTTCGCATCCCACGCATGCTTGGAGGTCATAACATGAATATTTCCATGAGCGCCAGCCATTTTTTAGCTCAAGTATCTTTAGCATCCACACCAAGCATCGAGGAAGGAGCCCCTAAGGATCCCACAAGGAGGGAGCTTGTTGCAGGCAGCCAACACCTCTGCTAGCACCCCACGTCGCCACCAACACCCAAGTCACGAGGAAGACAACCCACAAGAGGCGTTTTCTTTGGCACTGCGCGTCCAACTAAGCTTCCCCAACACCTTCCCTGCCCCTCCCCCCCCGTCTCTGCCACCAACACCAAACCACGAGCCAAGAGGAGGAGAGCTCGAAAAGGAATCCCATAAGGGGCGACCACTACACACCAGAAGCCATGGTTGTGCACGCCTTTGTCGAATCCGACAATAAATGGTGTATGAAACGAACTGTGGAGCTTTGGTCTCATGCTCTTCGAGACTAGACTAAGTAACTAACATGGCCATTACGCACAAAGGTGAGGGAAGAGGTCGGCCATGGTCGTGCCCTCTAATCGGTCAACCCTAGTGCGAGGGGTTGTGCTTATTCACCCCACGTAGATCGGAAACCCTGGTTGAGCAAATGAAAAATGAAAATGAACATGAGCACTTTAGTGAGGGGTAGGGTTTTGGGAGATGAGGAAATGGGAGGGCAGGGCACATGGGTCTCACACAAGAACCCACATTGCCCACCCTCCACTTCACATTTAGGGTTAGTTTTTTTTTTTATTATTTTTAAAAGAAATAAAAATAATTAAATTTAATCTAAAAAAAATAGTCATTGAATAAATAAGTGTGTAGGAGTTTTATTTATTTATTTATTTTAATGATAGATGATAAGTATATATATATATATATATATATATATATATGGATTAATTAGTATAATGTTTATTAGTTAATTGAATAATTAAATTAACATTATAAAGTTATAATGTTAATAATGGGTTTGTAACTAATGATGGATTAATTAACTAATGACATTATATAATCTTAGTTAATTAATTAATAACATAGGTTATATATATGATTAATGAATGTAATAGTGTTATATTATAATTAATATTATAAAGTTAAAGGTCCTTGTTGAGTGGGGGGAGTTTGACGCATGTTATGGTGAATAGTTAAGGTATAATAGAAGGCCTTACAAACGAGATTTGATGCACATTAGCGAGTGTGTTATAGGGCTGGCATAGCTAAAAAGGTGAGAGAGTTAGTAGTTTACTTAGGAGAAGATACCAAGCTTAGATGCCTTAACCCTGACCTAAGCCACTTACCTTATAGGAGTAATGTTTGTTTACAGGTAAGTAAAAAAAAAAAAAAACAACTTACCCCTAACCCTATGTTTGCAAGTATAAGTTTGAGCAAAAGTGGAATGCCTTAAACTCTTTCATGATAAGCATTTGGATTAATGCAAATTCAGTTATTCCATGATGGTTAGGACTCAGGGAAATCGAGGTCGTGAGGCATAGTTGCAAGGACCACCAACGTCGACACTGCCACCACCATCGCCTGAATTAGCTCTCATTTTGCACTCCTTAGAGGCTATTATTATTGAGACATTAAAGAGATGTCAGTCAGTAGATGTCAGAGTGGAACCCCCACCATATGGAGTGGGTAACCTTGAAGCGTCGAGGGACTTAGAGGGAGGGCCTCCACCAGGGGACATCACCAGAGAACTATAGAAGATCAAACTCCCTGAGTTTGCTCAGGGTCGTGCAAGTGAATGTGCAGAGGCATGGTTCGAAGGAATGACACGATATTTCACCTTAAGAGACTATGCTTCCACATCAAAGGCGAAGATAGCGATCTTTCAGTTGAGGGATAGTGCCTTGAACTGGTGGGGTAATCTGGAGAGGCAGTTGCACCTTACCCCAGACATCGTCTCATGGGAGATTTTTGAGGAAAGGTTCCAGAGGAAATATTTGCCCGCTTACTAAGAGGAACATTAGGTAGGAGAATTTCATGCTCTATTTCAAGGAAACATGATCATGGAAGAGTATGAGATCAGGTTCATGGAGTTAGTAAAATATGTCTCGTACATGGCTACCGATCAACGACAAGCATAAAGTTTTGTGTACATGTTAAACTCTAAGATAAGGGCCATGGTACGGATGTGGAAACCATTGTCAGTAGTTGAAGAAGTTGAAAATGCTCGTTACGCGAAGGAGCATATGAGCTTAAACGAAAGTATGAGGTCAACCATTCCACATCTATGAGCATATGAGATTTGACTTCCGCTAGTTGTCTAATGAGAGACGTTAGATTGATTGTGGTTAGACATACTAACTATGGCGTACATCTTGAATCTAAATAATTGTATCTTCAAAGAAAATTTTGCATTCATCGCATTTGATCCAAATAGTGAATGGAAATTATCGCAAATTTCCTTGGATGATTTTTCCAGATCTATATGATGTAATTTTGAATTTGAGAGGACAAAGCCAACAATGGATTTGGATTTATCATCTCTGTTATGCCATTTTAGTAATTTTTGGGGATTTGTAGGTGACCGTGCAATCCATTTTATTATTCCTCGCAGGTTTTTATTTATCCATTGCATCTGGATTTTTATGTGTGGAAATTTAAACTAAAATAATTTTCTAATGGGGTTTACCAAAATCTGAGTAAACTATGTTAAATATAAGAGAGAATAACACTGCTACAAACCAATAAAGAACCCTAAAGAGAGACTATGTATATACTATGCCCCTTTGGATTTTCTAGTAGTAAAAATACTCATGCAACAAATCAATCTAACACATGTGCAGGACAAGAAACATCCTCTAACACACTAGCAGCTATACAGTGGGCATACATAAATTGTATGGCAACTATTAGGAAGCTAGATTTGAATCCAATCAAGAATCAAATGCAACTCTTCATTCAACTCTATATGAAAACCCTACTAATTAAAATGGAAACTTAACTTTTCGTGGTGACTACAAAACAACATATTTTTATTTTGTTTCATATGTTCTATCTTCATTCGTTCCTTTAACCCAACAAATCCATTAAACTTGAAATAGTGGCTCCTCTTTCCAGCTTGCAATGACAACAACTCTCTTCTTTTAATGGCAGCTTAATCCTTTAATTTGGTGGCTACAACAAACATAACAAGGGTTGTATACAATGGCGTCTTCATATTGATCTTAATAAAACCCACATCAGTTTACCTTGGTGGCTCCTTCACAACAACGAACTAAGCAATGATGACATCTCACCTTTATGGCATACTGAGATCAAATGGTACGGCGGCTCCCTCTTTCACCAGTATACAGATTCCCAATCTTCTCACTCTAATACCATGCTATGTAATAACCATGAATACTAAATGCCAAGACCCTAGATAGAGTGAAGACAAATATACACAATAACACAATGTTTTATTAAAAAAACTTGCCACACACTTACAATAAAATTCACCTCTCTTATATAGAATTCAAGAGGTCATAGTTGTCCAAAACACTAAAAACTAATAATAACCAAAACCATAAATTTATAACCCAAATGACTAAGGTAACTTTATTACACATATAAGCCTTGTATTCTAACATAAAGATTACTCATGTTTTTTAAATAAAATAACTATACAAATAAATCCCTCTCTACCAAACAATTGCATATAACCACTAATTCTTTAAACAAGTAGTTACATGGTAGGATAAGTTACATGGTAGATATCCTTTTAGTCTTTTCAATAAATTTATTTAAATAAATTATATTTTAATTTATATAAATAGTTGATTGTTTTATTTTGCTATTATAAAAATTGTTGATTATGGATTTTTTTTAATTTAGGATGAATTTTTTAATATATTTTTAAGTTATAAATTGTATTAATATGGACATTTAAAAACCGGATACACAATTTTTATCCATAAAATTTCTTCAACATAAAATTTATTTTAGTTGTGAATCTAATAAATATTAAAAATTAAAAATTTATAATTATGATTTCATTTATACTTTTTAATACTACGATTTTTTTTAATTTTATTATTTCGATTTTCTTTCTATTTAATACAAAATCTTTCTTTCCATTTAATACGAAATTTCAAAGTTTTAGGGAATGAATGAATTTATTGATCTTAAACTAAAATTAAACAAACAATATATATAGTCTATCAGTGGTTGATTGAGATTGAAAGCAACATTGGCTATCTATCAATCTGTATTCTTCTTGTCCTGCAATCAGTGAGAATGTTGGGAATAGCCAAACCTGCAAAGGTAAAGACACATTTCCCTTCTATCGGTCCCGTCCAACACTTTTGCCTGCCCTCTATCCCCTTTCCAGCACGCCTTTCCCTCCCAGGCCTTCTGTTGGAACTACAACTTCCCTCCCAGCCCCATTAAGCCCCTGCCTTCTGCTGGAAGTACAGCTTCAAGGGATCAGATGGATCAACAAAGTCTGGATACGAAACAACTGCCTCTTGCTTTGTCAAAAAATCCAGATCTGGTCAGGTGCTTTTATTGGGTTAATGAAGTCAACTTTCTCGAGGTAAATTGGTGCTACTATCGGACCTCTCGAATTGCCTCTCCAATGGACTCTGCTCCTCCCTTCGCTGCTCGAGAGGTAAACTACTTTATCTCGACCTGGAAGAGATGCTACATCTACAGACTCTTCCTCTCTGCGGTAAACTGCTTCCACTTCTGCGGGTTTTCTATTAGAAACATTATATACGTATATCACTACATCTACTGCTAACCTGAGAATGGAACTGTTGTTGCACCTGCGCTTGCTAATGGATGTACCTGCCCTTTCTCCTGGGTAAACAACGACTGTTGGGTCAACTGTATCAATTGCTTCAACCGGATCCAAAGCCACCGTGGAGCTTGTCGAACCCTTGCCGAATCATTGCGTCTGCGCCACATGATTTTTCTAAACCATCATATTCATGCCACGACAACCGTCTGTTCTGCTCCACGTGGTTCTTGCTAAACCATCAGATGGGTGCCACATTTCTCTTATCAGACCATAGGATCCATGCCACTCTAGTCGTTAGATCTGTGCCATGTGGAGCCTGAAGGTGTAAATCCGTACCATTTTCATCGTACGGTCTGGGAATGGGTCGTCCAATCGTCGACACTTGGCACTCTCCTGGCCGTAGATTTGGGTTGTCTAATTGCTGACACGTGTCCTTCTCCTCATTGTAGATCTTAGAGGTTTGATCTCCGACACGTGGCCTTCTCCTGGCCGTCGATCTAGACTATTTGATCGTCGACACGTGACACTCTCCTCATCGTACAACTAGACTGTCAGATCATTGACACATGGTTCTTTCCTGGCCGTCAGATCAACGTTAACAACACGTGGCACTATACTACAACGATTATGATGAACATGGATGATGAAAGGTTGATCAACTTAATATACTAGCTGTAAAACATGGTTCTTTCTTGGCCGTCGGATCAATGTTAATGACACATGGCACTATACTACAACGACACGAACATTGATGATGAAAGGTTGATCAACTTAATATACTAGCTGTAAAACATATCAAAATATGATTAAATAAAAAATTAAAATCTACAAGTAGTATCGTGGACTCAAATGCAACCATCTTAGCATCACTATCTAACCGAGTTACGGAGGGAACTTGTATCCTCCTTTCGTGCTAAATCTCATCACCGCCCACCTGCACATAGAAACTTATTTTTTCTCTCTCAATATTAATGTAACTAAATAATTCCATGCTACCCATGTGGGAGTAACTCTGCTACATTTCTCGACTCACCATTTCCTCTCTCGTATTCACATTAATGAATGAATTGAATTAGCATTATTAATAACTCTTTGACGACTAACGACTAAAAGCTTGATCCACAATAGTTTTTATTTTTATTTCTTATTTGACGGGTTAAAATTCAACAACAACAATGAACATATTTACTGAGCAATCATCAATCATCAATCGATAGAAAATCGTGATGTTTAAATGTGTCTGGTCTGCGTAGAGGGGAAGGAAAGAGGTATCGTTGTTGCCAGGGATCAACCCGCGTGACAGGTGATAATACTCGCCACTATACTACAACACGATTGTGCACTAGGTAGTCCGTTAGGTGCACCAAATGTATTTAGGTTAAGAAAGAAAACAAATTCAAATTTGTGTGGGTGGGATCCTGAGAATGTTTGAAAGAAAGAGGAGGATGTTAATACGTAGCTGGATGATGCATGGATAACCGCGGGTGGACGTAATGATGTGTAAAGTCCTTTTCAAAGCATCGAGCCAGTATATTTGAGCATCACAATTTTATAACGAGCCCGTCTAGCTCAGTTGCTAGAGCGCAAGGCTCTTAACCTTGTGGTCGTGGGTTTGAGGCCCATGGTGGGCGTAATCATTTTGTCGTGTTGTTCCAGATTGTTGTAGCTGGAACTTTGGGTTGATCCCTGGCAACCACGCTACTCCTATTTAGATATCTTTGAGCATAAGGAAGAATCCAGTTAATGAGAGAAAATAATTTCTCATTGTCTTGAACACCTTGAAATATTGCAACACGCACCACCACCACCTCCGAGAGTGAAGAAATTCCCATTGCACGCGTGGTCAATCCATCGTATATGCCCCAAATTTGTATATGCTCCTCCCTTCGCTGCTTGGTAGGTAAACTACTTTGTATATGCTCCTCCCTTCGTTGCTCGGTAGGTAAACTACTTTGTATATGCTCCTCCCTTCGTTGCTCGGTAGGTAAACTACTTTGTATATGCTCCTCCCTTCGCTGCTCGGTAGGTAAACTACTTTGTATATGCTCCTCCCTTCGCTGCTCGGTAGGTAAACTACTTTATCTCGACCTGGAAGAGATGCTACATCTACGGACTCTTCCTCTGTGGTAAACTGCTTCCACTTCTGCGGGTTTTTTGTTAGATACGTTATACACTTATATCGCTACATCTACTGCTAACCCGAGAATGGAACTGTTGATGCACCTGCGCTTGCTAATGGATGTACCTGCCCTTTCCCCTGGGTAAACAACGACTATTGGGTCAACTGTATCAATTGCTTCGACTGGATCCAATGCCACCGTGGAGCTTACTGAACCCTCGTCGAATCATTGCGTCTGTGCCACGTGATTTTGCTAAATAGTCAGATTCATGCCATGAGAACCATTCATTCTGCTCCATGTGGTTTTTGCTAAACCGTTAGATGTGTGCCACATGTCTCTTATCAGACCGTAGGATCCACGCCACTCTAGCCGTCGGATCTGTGCTATGCGGAGCCTGAAGGTGTAAATCCGTACCATTTTCGTCGTATGGTCTGGGAATGGGCCGTCCGATCTTCGACACGTGGCACTCTACTGGCCGTAGATTTGGGTTGTCTGGTTGCTGACATGTGTCCCTCTCCTGGCCGTAGATCTTAGAGGTCTGATCTCCAACACATGGCCTTCTCCTGGCCGTCGATCTGGGTTGTTCAATCGTCAACATGTGGCACTCTCCTCACCGTAGATCTGGGATGTCAGATCATTGACACGTGGTTCTTTCCTGGCCGTCAGATCGACGACACGTGGCACTCTTCTGGTCATAGATCATGGTCGTTCGATCGTCAACACATGGCTCATTTCTAGCCATAGAAACTTAGTCGTTCGATTATTGGCACGTGGCCCATTTCTGGCCATAGAAATTTGTCCATCCGAACATCAACACATGGATCATTTCTAGCCATAGAAATTTATTTGTTGGATTGTCGACAGGTGGCTCATTTTTGGCCATAGAAACTTAGCCTATTGACACGTGGCTCTATTATGACTATAGAAGCTTAGCCATTCGATAGTCGACATGTGGACTGTCCGTATCTGTTGGTCCTGCGCATCATGTTCCATCGTCACCGACGATGAGAACCTTCCTGTGCGAAAGTCCTCTATGTCCCGTTCCATCTAGATAAGTTTTTAACTAGAATTTGTTGTTGACCAATTTTAGTATATTGCGTTTGCTCCTTCTCCCACACGTCTGTATTTCTGATTAACATAAATTACTTGATATTGCAATCCAATTATAGTACTCTTGGGAACGGAAGGACTCGCTGCCAGAACCCGCTTTTCCAACTCGGTCAATTAGTGTTGCTTACTATCGCTCATAATCTGATGTGCTACTTACTATCAAAGTTTGAACTTTGCTAACTTTATGTTTATTTTTCAAAATGGTTCAAGTTTTGTATAGATAAGAATTTATGGTATCAGGAACCAACTCTTCTGGACTGACTCGACTAAGGGGCCCCTTAAAATGGTTCAAGCAAAGCCAAAAGGAATAGTACTTTCTTTCACATGTTCACTGGGGAAACACAGTCAATGTATTTTTTTTTTTTTTACAACACTTAAATATTACGAATTTATCAAAAATAACTAAAGAAATTATATGAAAGAATTATAAAAAAACAAATAAATACAAAAATAACTTTATAAATGATATAAAAGTATTGTTTTTGTTTGATGTTAAATTATATATATATATATATAAAGAGGTAGACTCAAGAATTCCATAGTATTTTGGTTAAGGTTTGAAAAATACATATTTCATAGTATTTTGGTTAGGGTTTCACAAACACATATTAGTTAAATTGGAATACTACATATTAGTTAAATTGGGATAGTATATTGGAAACAAGGAAGATTACAATAAAATTAAATTATTTTCATTAATAATAGTATTGGTGAAAGAAAAAAAATCGGTAAAATTTTTAAGTCTATTTAAAGGATCTTTAAAACTTAATAAACTACATTCCAAACAAACAATTTTGAAATAGTTTTATACCACTATATTTATGTTTTATATATGTCCATTTAAAGGATCCTTAAAGCTTAATAAACCTACATTCCAAACAAACAATCTTGAAATAGTTTTACCCCAATACATTTATGTTTTATATATATTATTTATAATTTATTACTCAAATAAACCTTATTTTACAACACAATTTTGAAATAGTTTTACACTATTGATGGAATAGTGCCCACATGAAATAATACCAAAAGTTAACTATATCAAATATATTATTTATATTAGTGAAAAAAATAAATTCAGCAACAACTTTACAAGTAGACTCAATGGAACCTTAGAACATTTAAGCTTAACAACCCTACATTTTAGAGGGGCAAATCCAACCCTAAGGTTTGGAGAACAAGGTTTAATAACAATGCACGCAAATGGATTGAAGTTGAAATATCAACCTCGAGATTTAGGCCTTATCGTGTGGAGGATTTCTTGATATACATGTATAGAAAAGCCAAGGTCATCTAATAATATTTTGTAAAAATTATATGCAACATTCATAACTAAAACTTGATCTAAAAACTTGAAAGAGACAAAAATAATCTCTTCATGTAACAAATGAAACAATTGATGAGATAAAAAAGGAGATTGGAAGGCTTAAAGCTGCCCGAGTGTAACCATCATCACCACTCCCTAAAATGCATCATACAAAAACTTGAAATATCTAACCAATTTCTTGTATTGTGTTGTATACGACTTTGGCCCTTGGATGTGGTCATATGAATGCTCAATGTAACCATGATTGTATCCACTCTAGTAATCAAGTTTTGTTTGCCATTAGATGTCCACATATTCAAGCCGATGTGTTTGAGTAGACACACTCTATAATGGCTATGTGCTTTGGTGGAGATTAAAATAATGATTGTGCATGGGGTTGTCCAATTTATAGGGCAACATTTGACTAAAGATTTGCTCAGATATATAAAACCATTATGATATCTTATGTTCTATGTATTTTTTCATTGAATGGGTAAAGTTGTAAACATTTTACTCAATAGTTAAACCATTTTGTTTTTAAAAAGTTATAACCCATCCGACAAACATAATTCACACTTGCACATTACATATATATGTATAAAAATGTACATATCCATAAAGAGGTATGGCTATTTCCATAACAATTTTGAAGATTGGAGTGAACCTTGAAACAAGCACCAAATATATATAAAAATGTACACATCCATGAAGAGGTAAGGTTACCTCCATAATAATTTTGAAGATTTGAGTGAATCTTGAAACAAGGACCAAGAAGATCAACCATGTAAACACAATGCTCCACCCTAGGTGTGAAAAACAAATCTCCACTCGCGCAATTGGTCTATCATGCTAGTAGAACCTTATAGTGAGGTATGGTAGACTTTACTCGTTGCCTACAGATCTCATTGCAACATAGAGTTGGAAAAACATGTGCTAAAAATCTTCTTGAGCTAGACCTTGAAAACATTGGAATTTAATATGTGTTGCTTGCAAACATCTATGTTGCCATTGGAAGGTGGGACAATGTAAGAAAGGTAAGCAATGTTAAAAGACAAGGGGTTGAAAAACACTCTAGTATGTAGTTGAATTGAGATCAAATAATAGGGCTTGTGCATTCATAGACACTGAGCATGCCCATAAATAGAGGAAATCTAATTTATGTTGGATCTCTTGTTGCACATATGGGTGATGCAATGTATAACAATAGACCCAAGATTTTGGTCCAATGAGTGGATAGGGAGGAGAAGGAAAACATCCTTTTCAACCACAATTCTAAGCTAAACATTTGAAATTTGGGTTTTTTAATATCAGGAGTGAAGCACCTATTGAGATTGCTAAGAAAGACAATTTTTGTGGTCTATATCACAATCATACTAAATGCATCTCCAAGATTTTTATGCAAGAGATGCAAACCACTTCCCAAGTTTTAGATATTGACAATATTCTTATGGAAATTGTTGGTGATTCTACAAAATCCAAGAAACAAGGCTATGCCATAACCACAAATTTATGCTTATTGCTTTACTTTGCACTATGTCCAATAATTATCCCTTTTCCTATGATGGCATAGTACTTTGGAATTATAGGGGTGTTGGATTTTAACCTAAGGGTAATCAATTCTCTATAAGGTTATGCTCACTACAATCATGATGTTATGTAATTTGGGTTTTTTAATATCAAGAGTGGGACACCTATTCAGATATGGGAGGAAAGTGCATGTGCTTTAAATCAGGCTTGCCGCTGGAAAGGGATAAACATTGGGGAATCTTGGTGGGAGTGGTTGTCGAACCCACAAAACCATAATATCAAAGCTCTACCACTGTTGATCAACGGGGAACTTGGCTGGCCCAAAATTCTGCAATCTTTAATGAGAAACCTTCCACCCCTGAAATTATAGTGGCACATAGTTTAAGTAACTTATCTCATTTTCCTCAAGGAAAGGATGAACACTCAGTAAGGATTGTAGAGACAGAATATATGGATCACTCTCATCATACTTTGATGGAGCATCACAAAACGAGGGCCAAAATTGTGCAGGTGGAGCGGTACTTTATCTGACCAATACACAATATTTCAACTTATCCATGGGATTGGGATCAAGAACAAATAACTATGCAGAATTGATGGTCCTCAAACTACTGCTTAATTTTGTTGAGGAGAGAAGGATTAACACCCTGCAACTCTTTGGTGACTCTATGGTGGTTCTCAATTGGATAAGAACAACACAAGCATGTCACAACATTAGATTGGATCCACTACTTGATGAAGTTTTTGCAATTCTGAACTCTTACAGACAATTTTCGGTGCGTCATATTTACAGGGAACTTAACAAACTAGTTGAAAAACTCTCTAAGGAGGGCACTCAACTAGTTATGGGACAATGGAAGATAAAATAATTCAATGATGGGGTTGTCTCTGAGTTCTTTCACAGACCGTTCATAAACTTCTTGGATCCTGTCATATAAGAGACTTCATTTTTGTATTTTGGACGACATACTGCGACTGTTTTTTGGCTTTGTGGCTGAGTGGTTCTTTATTTATGCACAGTATTATCCTATATTTCAAGATGGGAGGGCAGGCCCAAACTTGTACTTAATTTTTTTACTACATTTTTTGCTTTGTAGATCTCCAGAAAATGGACTTTTCAGGAAAATATAGTTTGAGAAATACTTTTTGAAGACTAATTTGTTCTTGGGAACCAATAGATGAATCAGTTGGATTCAATATACAACTGACAGTATATTTTTGAACACAAATATTCATTGATGGGAAGATTGATTGCTCAAAGGCATGATAGTTCATGTTTTATGCAAAATGTAAATTTATTTTCTTCTTGAAATAAAATTTACGCTTTTTTTTTTTTTTTTTTTTTTGAGGCAAAAAAAGGAGTGGGACACCTATTGAGATTTACAAGAACAACGATTTTTTTGGTGTCTGTCACGATATTACTAAATAAATCTCCAAGATTTCCATGCAAGAGGTGCAAACCACTTTCCAAGTGTTAGAAATTGATACTATTCTCATGGAAATTGTAGGTAATGATAAAAAAAACAAGTAAGAAGCCTCTACGATAACCACGAATTTATTCTTATTTATTTACTTTTCACCATGTCCAAGAATTATTCATTTTCCTAGAATGACATAGTACTCTAGAATTCCTAGGATGACATAGTCTAGAATTATAGTGTTGTTGGATTTTAACCCAAGGGCTACCATTTCTTGTATAAGGTTATGCTTGCTACAATCCTGATATTATGTTATTTAATATTGACAAAATTAACACATTGTTAATGATGGCATCTTACGCACAATGAATTGAAAAAAGAACTTGCATTTCTCTATCAAAAAATCTTTGCATATCCTCCATATGGCTCAATTAATATTTCTTTTATACATGAAACACTAATGTGTGTAATTATTATAGTGACAAGTCCAACCAACCAATATATTCCTCATTACAAAAGGAATGGAGAGTGAAAGAGAGGAATGAAACCTTCCTTGAGTCCTTGAAGCAATGACATAGGAGCTTTGTTGAACCAGGTGGAGCTT
Organism: Picea engelmannii; assembly: GCA_009831015.1. Classification (NCBI taxonomy): domain Eukaryota; kingdom Viridiplantae; phylum Streptophyta; class Pinopsida; order Pinales; family Pinaceae; genus Picea; species Picea engelmannii. The sequence goes on along the minus strand of ML801518.1, from coordinate 193,702 downwards.
CACGATACATTGCACAGAAAGGAGTTTTTTTGGAGCAAGAGGACCTTCACTCAAACCTTTATTGCATGATAGAGGAGCTCCATCACCTTTGAGATTGAGATTTCATGTGTGATATAAAATTATGCAAAACAAGGGAGGGATCATGGTGTCTCCTCTTCTTATACATTAAGCAACCCATGCCCCACCTTCACGTACTCAAAGATTCAATATCACAAAATAGGGATAGGGACAAGAACAATGAAATACACAAAGTCATTCAAATTTCAAACATAGTAGTCTAGGAAGGGACAAAAGCATTAATAGTAGGCATGTGCACCACCCTGAATTATTTCCTTATCATATACATAGGAGTGTTCTAGGATTCCATGGAACTTGTTATGATCCAACACCTTAAAAATGATAACAAATCAATGAATACAATTCACTTCGAGGGGGAAACCTCCTTTTACAATATATCCAATTCAAAAGACAAGATGAGATGAGATAATATGATCCTAAGACTAGGTCCCCTTGGTATATATATATAGGAGACAAATGGTACAATTATAAGGAAAGGGTACAATGAAGGGTTCTAGCCTACATACAAAAATAACACTAGAAATGTAATAT
>ML801518.1:155016-191141 GCA_009831015.1 Picea engelmannii | reverse complement strand
TATCGTTGTGTAACGCTTCTTATAAAATTCTGGCAAAAATCCTAGCGAATCGAATCAAGCCGCTGCTCAAAAAATTGATCACCAACTTCCAAGGCGGTTTTGTAGAAGGCAGACATATACAGGATAATGTAATCCAAGTGCAGAAGATCATCCATTCAAGCATACAGCGGAATGAGAAAGGAATGTTGATTAAACTGGACATGGCAAACGCGTTTGACAGAGTCAACCGCTCTTTCCTGTGCAGAGTCCTTCTATCATTTGGCTTCTCGTCCTAGTTCATCCAGATTATCAAGGCTTGCATTGATAAACCATGGGTCGCCCCCTTAATTAATGGTCGTCCATCCAGTTTCTTCCATTCACAAAGAGGCATCAGGCAGGGATGCCCTCTGTCGCCATTCTTGTACATAATCATGGTGGATACTCTCAGTCGTAAGCTAATCGCTGAAAGGATCGCTGGCAATATTCTGGGCCTCACCTCAGCTGCTGGAGTAGAACCTGTAAACCATGCGCTTTTCACTGATGATTCACTTCTAATCGGGGGCACCTCCATCATAATCGCTAAGGCTTTCGATTCAGTCCTCAGGAGTTACTGCAGATCATCGGGTGCTCTAATTAACGAGAACAAAAGTGAGGTGTATAGCTGGAATTTAAGTCAGACGGAACTCGCTGGTATAGTTGCCATCTTTGGGTTCAAAGGTCATGAAAATTGGGATAGGATCAAGTACTTGGGACTCCCTATCATCTCAGGCAGCAACAAAAGAACATTATGGAGCGACATTATATCCAAGATCAAAACAAAAATCGCCGTGTTGGGAGGATATTGGCTAACAAAAGGAGGAAAAGTCATTTTTATTAAATATGTTCTATCAGCGCTTCCTATTTACCAGGCAGCGTTCCTCTTAGCTCCTCGTTCTGTTACGGAGCAGATTTCTAAATTACTTAGAGACTTCTTGTGGCAGGGAGGGAAGGGTAATGAAAACAAATTCCACCTGGTGAATTGGGAGGTGATAAAAAACCCATGACAGAGGGAGGTCTGCAAATCAGGGACCCTGCTCTTGTCAATTTAACGCTCGGAGGAAAGATCCTGTGGACGCTGATTGATGATCCTGAGCACCCGGTGAGCTCCACTTTGCGTGCAAAGTATGGGGTAAATAACTCTCTTAACAATCTCCAAAGTGACAGACCTGTAAAATTCACTCAGGTTTGGAAATTGTGCTGCAAAAGCAACAATTTCTTCAAAAAATTGATGTATAGAATTCCTGGCAACGACAAACGCACCTTAATGTGGCAGGACAGCATCATGGGGAGATAACCCCTGGTAGAAAACGTTGACATCATAGAACTCAGAGATTGGCTGGAGAGAGAAGGAGTTAACAAACTTCACGATCTCTCGAAATGGGATCAGCGTGGAGACTGGGCCGGTTGGGACTTCCATGGAGTCCCATCCCATTTATCCTAGCAACAATCCGTACTAGAAGAGCTGCTCGAGGAAGCTGCCCCCGTCAATAGAACCATGAAAGACAGATGGGGATGGGGTCAGTCAGGAAGATACACCACAGCGGCAGGATATAGAGCTTTACAGACTGCAAGATACAACAACCAAACCTCGGCCTTCTGGAAAAGAGTATGGGATCAGTCAGCCATTCCAAAAGTGAACTTCTTCTTTTGGACCTTGATGCACAACAAGCTTCTCATGGGAGACAATATGGAAAAAAGGAATATAATGGGGCCGCACAGATGTGTGTTATGCAACAATAATTTAGAGTCATCCCAACACTTGTTCATGGACTACATTTTTGCCAAAGAGGTATGGGGTCTCGTCCTTCAGGATTTTCAGATCACAATTCCATCGCAGATTTCAGTTGCGGAACTTTTTGCAGATTGGAGCCTAATCTATACTCAGCGCATCCCCTCCAAATCCTTTTGGAACAAAATTTGGACAACGATCCCTAAATACGTTTGCTGGCAGCTGTGGTTGACTCGAAACTAGTTGATTTTCAAAGAGGAGAGGCATACTTCATTGCAAGTAGCGGCAAAAGCTAAATTTTTCCTATTGGAAGCAACGCACCAACAATATGATAAAGAGGATCCCCTTTTATAGCCGGAGGAAAAGAGGTGGTTAAGTCCTCTTGTTCCAGTTCCGAGTAAGCATTTTCCTACCCCAAAATCAGCCAAACTGGAATGGAGAATAAGAGATGATGATGACAAATTCCAGGCTTGGTGGAGGACTAAAAATTTATCAACAATTTTCTTTGACGGGGCGTCTAAAGGAAACCCCGGTGCAGAAGGGGCTGGGGGGGTCATCTACTCCCCGGATGGGACTTCAAAAGACTGCTTCAGTTGGGGTTTAGGGTAGAAATCCAACAATCAAGCTGAGTTGTTAGGGCTCACCAAAGCTTGCCTTCTTGCCAGAGAAAAGGGAGTGAAAGATGTTCAATTTTTTGGAGACTCAGAGGTAATAATAAGAAACCTAATCATGGAGACTCAGTTCAACAATGCCAACCTAAACCAAATTCTAGACAGGCTGAAGAGAGTCCTTCTAGATTTCAATTCATGCAAGTTTTATCACATTTTAAGAAAGTCAAACAGCGAAGCTGATACGATGGCGAACAAAGGCAGCTCTCTTACGAAAGGATTGCTTATCATAAACAATGAAAGTTACTTCCTAAACCACTGAATATGTTGTATTTATGTTGCAGTTGCAGCTTGAAATCTGTTTTGTATCTGGGGTTGCCTTGGCAAGGACCCACCTTTCTTTTTATTAAATAAATTCTATACCCGTTTCAGTTAAAAAAAAAAAAAAAAGTATACATGAAATCATAATAATTAAAAAAAATTAATTTTAAATATTTATTAGATTCACAACTAAGATCAATTTTATGTTGAAGAAATTTTTTGGATAAAAAATGTGTATCATGTTTTAAAATGTCCATATTAATACAATTTATAACTTAAAAATATATCAAAAAATTTCATCCTAAATTTAAAAAAATCCATAATCAACAATTTTTATAATAGCAAAATAAAACAATCAACTATTTATATAAATCAAAATATAATTTTTATTTTTATTAATAGTCTGACATTGAAAAGATTAAAACACGTGTATTGTATTTGAAAAGGATATCTACCCTACACGTGCACGGTATTTGAAAAGGATATCTACCATGTAACTACTTGTTTAAAGAATTACTCATTATATGCAATTGTTTGGTCTAGAGGGATTTATTTGTATAGTTATTTGATTTAAAAACATGCTTCATCTTTATGTTAGAATACAAGGCTTATATGTGTAATAAAGTTACTTTAGTCACTTGGGTTATAAATTTAGGGTTTTGGTTATTATTAGTTTTTAGGGTTTTGGACAACTATGACCTCTTGAATTCTATATAAGAGAGATGAATCTCATTGTAAGTGTGTGGCAGATTTTCTTAATAAAACATTGTGTTATTGTGTATATTTGTCTTCACTCTATCTAGGGTCTTGGCATTTAGTATCCATGGTTATTACATAGCATGGTATTAGAGTGGGAAGATTGGGAATCTATATATTGGTGAAAGAGGGAGTCATCGTACCATTTGATGTCAGTAGGCCATAAAGGTGAGATGCCATCATTGCTTAGTTTGTTGTTGTGAAGGAGCCACCAAGGTAAACTGATGTGGGTTTTATTAAGATCAATATGAAGACGCCATTGTATACAACCCTTGTTATGTTTGTTGTAGCCACCAAATTAAAGGATTAAGCTACCATTAAAAGAAGAGAGTTGTTGTCGTTGCAAGCTGGAAAGAGGAGCCACTATTTCAAGTTTAATGGATTTGTTGGGTTAAAGGAACGAATGAAGCTAGAACATATGAAACAAAATAAAAATATGTTGTGTTGTAGTCACCACGAAAAGTTAAGTTTCCATTTTAATTAGTAGGGTTTTCATATCAAGTTGAATGAAGAGTTGCATTTGATTCTTGATTAGATTCAAATCTAGCTTCCTAATAGTTGCCATACAATTTATGTATGCCCACTATATAGTTGCTAGTGTGTTAGAGGATGTTTCTTGTTGCATGCACATGTGTTAGATTGATTTGTTGCATGAGTATTTTTACTACTAGAAAATCCAAAGGGGCATAGTATATACATAGTCTCTCTTTAGGGTTCTTTATTGGTTTGTAGCAGTGTTATTCTCTCTTATATTTAACATAGTTTACTCAGATTTTGGTAAACCCCATTAGAAAATTATTTTAGTTTAAATTTCCACACCCAAAAAATAAAAATTTAGATGCAGTGGATAAACAAAAACCCGTGAGGAATAATAAAAGGGATTGCACAATCACCTACAAATCCCAAAAAATTACTAAAATGGCATAGCAGAGATGATAAATCCAAATCCATTGTTGGATTTTCCCTCTCAAATTCAAAATTACATCATATAGATATGGAAAAATCATCCAAGGAAATTTGGGATAATTTCCATTCACTATTTGGAACAAATGCGATGAATGCAAAATTTTCTTTGAAGATACAATTATTTAGATTTGTTGGCCCTCGACCAAGTTTTGGAGAACCTTGGTCATGTTTGACCAATTTTGGGACTTCGATAGGCTGGTCGAAGACAGAGTGCCTAGGCGAAGAGGAGATCGCAGGATCTCGCCCCCTTTTGCGGGCTTTTTGGGTTTAGGGTTTACGTAACGGGTATGGGATGTTGGCCCATGGGTTCACCCATGTTTAGGACCCTTTTCTAATGTATACATAGATAGTTAGGTGATGTAAGAAAGTATCTAGAGACCTAGTAGGCCGATGGCTTAGTGCTAATGTTAGCTACGTGCAAGAAGATGTGTTAAGGCTTGCAGAGATAAGTGCAAGTGTTTTGTAAGTGCTTTGTGCATAGACTATGTAAAGGTTTGGTGCTTGGACCTAACTCAGGGAAGGAGGATATGGAAAGGTGCACGCAGATCTCATGTCCTAGGCGAAGTTGGATTTATGGCTCTGTGCATGTAACAATATTGAAAGAAGCTAATAAAAGAGGAGAAGAGTTGGGGGTGAACCACGGTTTTTACCTGCTATGTGAATAAGGGTCAAAGACTAATGGATGTTAATTGCTAAGTGTTATGTTAAGTATTGTGATCACAGATCTATGTCCCAGCTAGGTTGTAGACACTTGAGTCCTACAGCCCCCCTGCCTCTACCTCGGGTGAAACTTCATCTTCTTTGCATGTGTTGTCGAAAGGGAAAGTAGTTAGGGTTTTATTGGTGCGTTGTTGAAGAGTTGAACCCTGGCTCTGCCCCTGTGCCAACAAATGGTTTTGTTGTCAGGACCTAAAACTGTGATTGTCGGGAACTGAAGAAAAGAGAAAGCTTTGTGCGTAGATCTGTTGCTCTAGTGCGCAGTACTCTACTTGACTTGTGAAGCTCTATGCTAAGAAGAGAAGTCTGATATGAAGATAAGAGGTAATATTTTAAAGCTTTGTGCTCTAATAAAGGTAAGATAAGTATACATCTTTGTTTAGAAAGAATGGATCTAGGTATGTTTGATAGATTTTGTCCTAGTCTAAAAACTAGGGCACATCTAGAAGAAAGATGTGATATGAATAGACCTAATAGAAATAGTGAAAGATATGTTTCTATGCATAGAAAGAATTTTTGGACTAACAAGTGGATGCAGGATCTTAGAAAGAATTTTTTGCAGGTCCATCACCGTGATCCCACTGCGCAGTACAGGAAAGGTTGGGGATCATTTAAGAGAAAGAGAGGATTGACTCTTTGTTATATTTGTAGAAGACTAGGACATCTTGCTAAGGAATGCCCTGGTAGAGGTCCTATTTTCCTTTGTTGTAAAGCTATTGGACATGAAGTTTTGGATTGCCCTAGAATGATTACTAAAGTTGAGAAGATGAATATGAGACAAGAAAACCATGAGGAAGGTCAAGAGACTAAGAATATGCTAAAGAAATAGAAAGAATCATTGGCTATATTATTGCATATGAAAGAAACATTGAATGATCACAAAGACATCAGTTTACCAAAGATCTTAAAAGAGAAGCAGTGCATAGAAAAAAGAATAGGAGACTTCGACATCGACTGTGTATTGGATGCAGAAACATAGGTGAACATTATGCTAGAAAGTACTTGGGAAATTTTGGGAAAGCCTATTATGATTGCTTCATTGGGAAGAATAGGATTGTTTAAAGGAAAGATGATAACCCTATGTGGAAGACTTACTCATGCACCAATGATTGCTCATGGAACATCGACAGAAGAAGAATTTGAGGTCATTAAGTTTGTTGACAACATCGCCCCCTTTGCACTTTTGTTAGGAAGAACCTGGATTGAGAAAGATCAAGCCTGAAGGAAAGAAGAAGAGAAAGCTATAGAACAAAAAAAAGTAAGAATTAAGGGATTCCATGGCTAAGAAAATAGAGAGACTAATACAAGAATAAGAGGACAAGTCGAAGAAACTAAGGACTAGAGACCTAGCTGTCAAAGTTGAAAGAACACAAGAAGGATTAAAGAACCTATCTATGTAGGAGAGAAGAAAACCCACCCTATAAATAGTAAGAGAAGAGGTATTACACTCAAACCCTTTGAAAGACCCTCAGCAGTGCGAAGTTACTATGCTAAGAGAAGATAAGAACAAGAATGGAAAGAGGAATCCAGAGACGCAGATCACAGGAAAGAAAGAAATAAAGCTTAGTAATAAGAAATCAAAGCTAGAAAAATTATAGGAAATTCTAGAGAGGACTTCGTAGAAGAAAGGCTTGCAGAACTTGAACCTCACCGGAATAACATAACAACACAGACTGGCACTTCACCACAGCGAAGCAATATGACCATTGGACGCGTCTTGACCATTAGATCGACACTCCAGAATGACTAGAAATGCAGTTATTGCCAGAAAGATCGCCATTGGACCGTTGGGACCATGCCATAATGGATGGAATCATATTGATTGAGGCATTCCTGCTCGCTAGAGGAGTCTGTTACGACAGTGTCTATTTAATCCGTCGAATGTCTTACATGGGACACTTTTGCAAATTGTGATTATCCGAGCCCACATAGCACTGATTGCTATCGCGTTGTGCTTATTGAGACCTCACCACCCGATTTTCTTACCTTGAGTGTTTGTCCACCTACCCAAGATATCTGATCTCGAGCGTGTATGTCAGGTGAACGTAGAGCAGTAGAGAAGTCTATGGAGGAGATCATAATAGACCTCATGGCTGAAAAGGTCATGTCCGTAGGAGTACATGCCTCATCAACAAGAGGATTGAAAGCATCCTCGTCAATTGCACATTGATCTGGGCCATCCTGAACTGCGACAGAGAAAATAAGTCAGGACCGCAATGACCTGGCGAATGCGAAGCTCATTCCATCAGTATTGCCTGACTACATCCCGCCTCTAGCTGGCGCGGTTAGTTGTGACAACGTCCCAAGATATTTCGACTATACACCGATCACTATGTACCTCCCAAAGGGGATACGTGCAATTGGACCATAGTTGGGACAGATTCTGATGCTTAAGATCAGTGATTTCAACTTAGGAGACCGCAAGAATTATGAAATGCTCGCACCACACAAGTACTTGACAAAGACAATGGGGAAGAAGCCAAAGATAGTCCCCCAGTTGTGGACCATGGACATCGCGAGATCAACAATCCTTAATGTGATTAAGATACCACACTTCGACAGACATCAGGAGGTTAATGTGTGCATTAAACTTCTCCTGTCGTGCTTTCATGGTGGGTACATGTGGTTGGATAGGCGCATCACTGTAGATCCAGTGTTGATCCACCAAATCACTGGATTGGGCATGCAAGAACTGGACCCTCAAGATTTTTACCCAGGGAAGGTTGCAGATTGCTCCCTAGCGCAGTGAATAAAAGACACCTACGGCGATGTAGAGAAGGGGAACCGGGGCTACAAGGTAGCCTCCATCCAAAATGGCCCAGTGCGCCTAGCTTGTCAGTTGATAGAAGGTAAGCTCATCAAGAAGAATAGACCAATGCAGTTCATGGGGTTCATCATCGACCTCGCAAGAAAGTGAGTTGAAGGGATGTAGATGAACTAGGTGAGCTACCTCGTCAACCAGTTGGAGCAGGATTTTCGATAAGCACAGGACCAGGGCTACGAGTTTCACTTCAGTTGGTTGTTGATCCTCGTTGCCTTTGTCGCTTGGGAGATGCTGGAGGGAGTGACCTTCCCTGAAGTCGAGCCATCTGAACCATTAGCCGCGAGGTTCACTACCATGTGGTATTCGAGTGACATGGCGAAGCAATTATAGTACAATGCGTTATTCCACACCTATTACTTGCAGCTGAAGAGGGCCATTAAATCCTTCCCTCGCATGACGTTGAATACACTCCATAGGTTTAGGCCAATAGAGAAGTTTTGCAGAGACAGACACTTCATTTACATCACTACATGCGGGGACGAACACAAGGAAGAGCTCTGATCCTATTACAAACTTACCGAGGAAGATATGGAGGAAATAACCAAGGAATGGCTTGCAAAATTCCTTGTACCAGTCGAATAGACAGAACTCTCCGACCCCGACCTCATTGGAAGTCCTGTAGTCACCCGGGAAAAGTATGATGGACCTAGCAACAGCAAGAATAAAAAGAAGGAAGAGGTGTAGGAACTAAACAACGCATCGGAGGAAACCGCGCCTGATTCACCTAGAGGAGGAAGAGGTCACGAAGTAAACCAAGAGGAGGAAGAGGAAGAAGACAAACAAGAATAGGGTGAAGTGACACTGCCTAAATATCCCCTTACAGAGGCTGAGGTGTCAAAGAAAAGAAAGGTTTCTCCAAAGAAACCCTCAGTGCGGAAGAAGTCACGAGCCAATAAGCCCCAATTATAGACTGCGCTCACGGTGGATGATATTGACCTCATCATTGCCACTGTAGAATATACTTCGGAAGATACTTTGCAGCAAAGCAAAGCCAAACAAAAGACAATGTATAATCGAATCGAAGCAGAGCTGAAAGGGGTACAACAAGCCCTCTATTCGAACCGTGTAGTGTCTACTGCGCCATCGTCATTAGAAGGTATATAACTAGGAGATGAGCCTACCCAACTACATAGATTAGCAGATGCGACAGAGGCTCACCTTCGTCGTGTACAAGAAGAAAAAGAACAGGCCACATAGGCTTTGAAGCGAGCAAAGGAGGAATCCCTAGAGAAACATCGGGTTGCGCAGCAAGACAAAGATGACCCATGAGTGAAGTTTGAAGAGGACAGAGAGCAGATCCAGAAAGAAAAAGAACAGCTGCTCGCGGAGAAGATGGGAGTTAAATAAGAAATCACTAGACCACTTTGCTTTGTGTCGGGCCTGGCACAGATGGAAGAAGAGACAGTGGAGATCCAAGTGGGGAAGCTCGCTGAAGCCATTCAGTAGCTCCAAGAAAGAGTAGCAAAACTGGAATTGCAAACAGTGTCGAGCACTCCGTAGGAAGTGGGAGATCAGAGGGAAGAAACCGCCTGGAGCACTGTCAAAAGAATCAAGGCATTGGCGTTAGAATGCAAGAAACTCAGTAACCGAAGTGTGAAGACCCATGAGCGCCTTGCAAAGGACTCAGAACTAAGAACATTAGAAGCACAGCTCCAGGAGGCAAAGCAACAAGCATCGATAGTGCAAGCACAACTGAAACTGCTTTCAATGGTTGAGAAGATGAAAATGTCACAAGAACAGCGTGCAGTTTAGCAACAGTTCCATGCCATCCAGAGTAGAGTCATGGAAGTGACCCAGAGACTCCAACCGGTACAGGATGAAGACTGCACACTTTTTGAGGAGATAGAGGGATGAGCTTCACAGCTGGAACAAGTTCTCACCACAGTGGAATGGTGCTTGGAAGGACCTATCACCGAGAAAGTCATTCAGGAGTTCGTCGAGTAGGAGGCCCTGGCGAAATAGCAAGTTGAGGCAGGTCGATCCAAGCTTGAGGCCTTCGAAGCAGAATTGCCTAAATCAAAGTGACTCGGGACGAGTCACAAGTGAGTGTTGGGGGCATGTTGGCCCTCAACCAACTTTTGGAGAACCTTGGTCGTGTTTGACCAATTTTGGGACTTCGACAGGCTGGTCAAAGATGGAGCACCTGATCGAAGCGAAGATCGTGGGATCTCACCCCCTTTTGCAGGATTTTTGGGTTTAGGGTTTATGTAACGGGTATGGGATGTCAACCCATGGGTTCACCCATGTTTAGGCCCCTTTTCTAATGTATAAATAGATATTTAGGCGATGTAAGAAAGTATCTAGAGACCTAGTAATCCGATGGCTTAGTGCTAATGTTAGCTACGTGCGAGAAAATGTGTTAATCCTTGCAGAGGTAAGTGCAAGTGTTTTGTAAGTGCTTTGTGCATAGACTATGTAAAGGCTTGGTGCTTGGACCTAACTTGGGGAAGGAGGATATGGTGAGGTGTGCGCAGATCTCTTGTCCTATGCGAAGTTGGATTTGTGGCTCTGTGCATGTAAGAAGATTGAAAGAAGCTAATAAAAGAGGAGATAAGTTGGTGGACGTAGCCCCACACTGGGGGTGAACCACAGTTTTTACCTGCAATGTGAATAAGGGTCAAAGACTAATGAATGTTAATTGTTAAGTGTTCTATTAAGTATTGTGATCATAGATCTATGTCCCAACTAGGTTGTAGACATTTGAGTCCTACAACCCCCCCTTCCTCTACCTCAGGTGAGACTTCATCTTCTTCGCAGGTGTTGCCGAAAGGGCTGGTAGTTAGGGTTTTGTTGGTGTATTGTTGAAGCGTTGAACCCTGGGTCTGCCCCTGTGCCAACAAGATTCAAGATATATGCCATAGTTAGTATGTCTAACAACAATCAATCTAACATCTCTCATTAAACAACTAGCGGAAGTCAAAGCTATGGTGGAGGAAGAGGATGCCAAAGCCATCTTGTTTAACATTTTTCCTTCTAAATACAACAATGTTATTTTTACTCTTAGTCAAATGTCTTCACAAATTCTAGAATATATGATTGTTGCTCTTTTAGCTAAATAAAAGGCAACTATTGTAAGCAAAGAAAGCAACATCAATTTTCATAGCATTAGTTTACCTAGAAGCACCAACATCACTAACAACGACATCCCGACCAGATACGGATCCCTACGCAATAGACCCATCATTTCAAGAGCCATCAGTAGCGTAGGCATAGGCACATGTAAAGAAAAAAGAAAAAGCAGATCCCATTAGAAATCCATCATCTTGCCCGGAATCCCTTCCTATTCAAGAGACAATAGCTCCAGTTTACCCATAATCCATTGAAGTAGCACCAGCGGCAAAGGCACAAGTTCCTTCAACGACAGGAAAGATAGTTGACTTTGTTTACCCAACCCTTCAGATTAGAACAAACACGCAATACACACAGAGATAATAACAACAGTATAATATATGTACGTCCAGGCAGTACCTCCCATTCGTAGGATCGACTTCTAAAAAAACTGTAGATGGAGTTGACTCCATTGATAACCAAGTAAAAGCACTATCTCGCCCATATACGGATAAATAACCACTTTGAAGAAATTAAGATTTAGATCGAGAATATAGAGGATGATCTTGTGACTACATTATACTTGAAATTGTAGCAAATCAACAAAACACATGGGGGATAGGGAATGTTATTATTGTAAGAAAATGGGTCACATAGGTTGGAACTATAGATTTCAAGCCAATGATTTTTTCAAGGGAAAACTCATGGACAAACCACACGTAGCTAATATAGTCGTTGAAGATCCATTGAACACAAACAATGGTAATTACCTTGCTAAAGAAATGGCATTTTATGCATTTTAAGAAGTCCACACTTTGAAGGCAGGAAGCTATTATGGATGTAGCTCAACATGGATGTTTGTCCAATAATTTGGGAGATTCATAATTCAAGAGTTAAGGGAGATGGAATCTAGAACTCTGGAATTTGACTCGGGAGCTACCCCTCTACGAGAGTTACAAGGAAGCATGATGGAGATCTACGTAGTCTAATCATTGTTTTTAGAGAAGAAGTTTTTGAAGAATGATATATATATATATAGTTAACATATTTGATTTCAATGAATTTTGTTTTTAGTACTATAAGTTGGGGTGTTAGAATATAAGGCTTACATGTGTAATCAAGTCGCCTTAGTGACTTAGGCCATAAAAGTTAGGGTTTCAATTATCATTATTTTGTAGGGTTTTGGACAATTATGACCTCTTGAACTCTATATAAGAGAGACAAATCTCATTGTAAGTCTATGGAGTGTTTTCTTAATATAATATCAAGTTATTGTTCAGTTCTAGTTCAACCCTATCTAGAGTTTCAACATTTAATATCCATGGTTATTACATGACACTATTGCAATATCAACAAATTACAATTTGAACTTTTACCTCGAAAATTGGGATGGAAGAGAATGCCTCCCATTTCATGTGTTTCTAATTCTTATGTTAGAGTTTGTTTATGGTCAAATGAAATATAGAAATTTTTGGAGACATGGAAAAACTAGGATGGAAGAGAATGCCTCCCATTTCATGTGCTTCTTATGTTAGAGTCGGTTTATGGTCAAAAGAAATATAGAAATTTTTGGAGACATAGAGTGACACAATGATTGTAACCATTGGACCCCTAATACAACATCAACACCACTCATTTGGATGGAAATCATGGGACTATCCAAAACATGATCCCCCATATTGAGCTTAATACTATGGCACTTCCCAAAACAGTTTATGGTACCTCCATATCTAATCATCACTTGAAACTTTGGCACTAGAAATACAATGAAATTGAGGTCCTTTGTTATTTTGTAGTAGATGAAGTTATGGGTACTACTATAATCAATCAACATTATTACCTTTTCTTTTTTATGTATCCTTGTATATTGATGGTTTTTGGATTACTAATGTCGAAAAATGCTTGACAAGATATCATTGAAGTAGTATATTCTGTCAAGAAATGCAAGACACTTCCACACTAATCCTAACAGAAGAGAAGACGAATTTAATCAAGAACACAAATGAAATAATAAATCACACAGTACACCAAGATTTTACCCTAGAACCCTTAACCAGGAGAAACCAACATTCCTTTGAGCGTTTTTATCTCTTGTTGTCTTATTCAATATGAATAAAAGGTTGCATGTCTAGCCTTGGTCCACACCTAAGATATAATCAACACCATACCCTCTTGTGCAAGAAAGAACAACCTTGTAGCCAAATCGACTTACATATGCATGACCATCAACCTATACCTACACATGCATTAACCTGCATAAGTGAATTACAACATTAGCCTTTACAAACTTACAACACGCCTCTTTATAGGATTTACAAAAGGAAAAACGCTAAATATTTATGCTCAAAGAACAGTTACAGATCTGTGCATATCATTGGCTACAAATCCTGCAAATTTCAAGATTCTTTTACAGTCAACTCCAAGTCAGGTTTACCAGTCGACTACTAGTCGACCTTCATTCAATCTCTAGTCAATCATTTCACATCCGCACTTTGACCTCTTTTCATCCATATCGTTGACTTCAAATTTAATCAGTTGAATCCCTAGACCTTTGACTTGCTGTCAATCTACCTCGACTTCGACATGTTTTCGATCCAACTCAACTTCGAATTTCACTGCAAAGAATATAAAAACCCAACATTCTCCCACTTGTTCTCTTCTTTGCTGAAGCATGAGATTCCTGAACTTTCACTCACAGACCCAGGGAAACAATGCCCATTCCCTCTTTGCACCAAGAGAAATTCACAACACTCACAGACTTGATCGATGAGTTTGTTATGTTTTCCAACGTGTCTACTTTCTCCAGTAGCACCTTGTTACTCTCCACCATATCTCTTATGAAATGGTATTGTACATTAATGTGCTTAGTCTTTGAATGATGAGTAAGGTTCTTTGCCAAAAATATTTCACTTTGACTGTCGCAATTCACCTTCATAGCTCTCTTCCCAAACCTGATTCCTGAACACAACCTTTGAAACTGTACGCTTCTTTGCTTCCATGAGTGGCCGCCATGTATTCAACTTCTGTTGTTGACAAGGATACGACCACTTGTCTCTTGCTTATACAACTTATTTCTCCACCAAACATTTTGAAGACATATCCATTGGTCGACCTTCGTCGATCTAGATCTCCATCCCAGTCGACGTCGACAAAGCCATGTACATCTAATTTACCACTGTCACCTCTAGGTCTTTCATGGTAGCATATATCATAATCCTTTGTGCCACACAAATACCTGAATACTCTCTTGATAGATGTCTAGGGATCCTTTCTAGGTGTCGATATGTACCTTCTCAACACTCCCACTACACGCGCAATGTTTGGTCGAGTTCATAACATCACATACATTAGAATACCAACAACACTTGCATAGGGAACACATGTCATGTCATCTATCTCTTCCTATGTCTTTGGAAACTGTTCAGCAGTAAGACTTGCTCCCACTGGAATTGGCACCTTCATTGGTTTGCAATCCTGCATGTTGAATTGTTTCAATATACTTCGTCTGATTCAACCAGATATTTCTAGCGGTTCGATCTCTCTTAATCTCCATTCCCATAATGAAGTTAGTTGCACTGAGATCCTTCATGTCGAACTTGGAGGATATCTGCTTCTTCACCTCCTTTATTGCATACATGTTGTTTCCAATCAGTAGCATTCTATTGACATACAAAGCTACATATATGAAACACCCATCTTCTTCCTTGGAATATATGTAGTGATAAAATTTTCTTCTCACAAATCCAAAACTAAGGATGTAAGTGTCAAACTTCTAGTACCACATCCCTGGTGATTGCTTTAGACCATAAAGGGATATTTTGAGTTTGCACACCAACTCTTGCTTGCCATTTACTAAAAATCCTTCAGGTTGATTCATGTAGATATGTTCTTCCAGGTCCCCATGTAGGAACGTTGTCTTCACATCCATTTTTTCCATCTCCAGATCGAATGCTGCAGCCAGAGACATTAGTACTCTAATGGAATTTAGTTTTGCAACAGTGGAAAAAATCTCACTGAAGTCGACTCCAAAAACTTGGGAATATCCTTTCGATATCAGTCAAGCTTTGAAATTATCGACTTGTCTTACATAATTCATATTCTTCTTGAACACCCACTTGCTACAGACGATATTTATTCCGCTAGGTAACTTGATTAAATCCCATGTCTCATTTTTGTACAAGGATTCCATCTCTTCGACCATGGTCCTGTCAGACAGTTGGCTTAGGTTGATGGATAGTTGGTATGGATTGTTGGTTGTCATTGATGTCAAACATTGAAGAGTGATATTGTAGATTGATGCCAACCCTTGGAGAAAGTCCGATAGCGAATTTTGGTAGCACAAATATTTGGGAAATGGACCCAAGGTTGTTTCATATATAATGGTATGATTTTTAATATATTTGAAGGTAAGACTATTCTAGATGGATAGTACATGTCCTTCCATTTTCGGTGGTATGTGGAACGTGATGCAGGAGCATCGTAAACAAGCACGCATGGCAGGACAACTTGATGCCTGGGAATCATTTTGGAATCTCAAACGCTGGGAGTTACTGCGAATCTTTTGGATCTGATTGAAAAAACAAAAGAAGATCAAACGTTTGAAAGCAGATGATCGCGAGTGATCTGGGAGTTTCACTCCGAGTGTTGAATGCAACTAAAATTAGGTAGCAGTTACAGTTTTTTTCATTTTCCGAGTAGACGAGTAGTCGAGGGGAACCCTAAGGACTCTCTGAGATAAATAGAGGTTTTGTACGCCCAAATGAGGCTACTACGAGTTAGTAGGAATTTTATGAGTTTTGAGTTATTGTTTTGATATTAGCTGTAGCCATTTACTTTTGAATGAATATGAAAGAGGAAATTTGACTCAAATGCATAACACTATTACTGTTTGTAATTCTCTGTTATTGTGTTTTCATAAATGAATGAATTTCGTTATGAATGGATGATACTGTGAATGTTAGTATAAGTTTCAATTGATTCTCTTCTATTGAGTGAGTGCAAGGTGTGCACACAGAATGCAAGGAGTGTGTGATTGGATCTGTTTTGATTCTGAAGATCAAAAGAGATAGCACAAAACTTTCCCTTTGCAAGGAGTGCAAAGCGACTGCTGCAAGGTGTGCACAGTCACTTGCAAGAACCAAGTCTTGTGTAAGAATCTGCTGCAAGGAGCGCACAGATTTGGAATTCGTCTAAGTGTCGAAGGGACTCCATAAGAGTCAAATCTGCGAAATGTGAAATCCTGACTTGATCACAGTCGTTGATCCAAGGAAATATCTGCATCGTCGATCTAACACCATTGCTATTTTGGATATCGGGAGAACGGAGGTAAGGAGACTCCCAAAGTCGTGAAATGTGAAATCCTGACTCGATCACATCCATTGATCAAATGAAATATCTGGACCGTCTATCTAGAACCATTGTGATCTTGGATATCGGGAGAACGAAGGTAAGGATTTTCCTAAAGTTGCGAAACGCGAAATCCCGACTTGATCACAACCGTTGATTAAAGGAAAGTTCTAGACCGTTGATCTAACACCATCACGATCTCAGATATCGGGAGAAGGGAGGTGCGTAGTCTCCTAACTACCTGAAACTCGAAGGAGAAAGTAGGACTGTCGGATCACATGAGTTGTGGACCATTGATCTGATGTGAGTGGGGCCCAGATTTTGGATTTCAGGAAATTGGGGATCGAGAGAACAGAGGTGAACCAACCTCCAAAGTCATGAAATGCGAAATTGCGACTTGATCGTAGTCGTTGATCGAAGGAAGGTCATGGACCATAGATATAATCATATCGAGAGTTCCTGATATGCGAAGTCCCGACGCACTTGAGAGTTGAACCTCGAGTCATGACCAGAGGTCACATTGAGGGAAGATAAGGGAGGAGCTAGTACATGCTAGGCTCATGTCGGAGTTTCAGAGGTTGGGAGAATCGGGGTGACTCACATGTAAAAACTCGACACGTGAAATCATGAAACGCCTTTTGGGTTAGGCTCGTGGTCACAACCAGTGGTCGCGTGAGAGAATCTTGTGCCTAGTGCTTGTTCGCACTGTAGAGTTTTTTGAAAAGGACATGCAGACATTTCTTGAAGATTCCAACGGGGAATCGAAGAGCTTCTCCATCTTGAAGATTGAGAAGATCCAGAGACCCGGAGGTCAGCAGACCCTGCTGAGACGGGGGTACTACATCAAGTGGTATCAGAGATGATTTTCATTTGTAGATTTCAGGCGAAGGAGATAAAGGAGACAAAATAACTCGAAGATACACTCTGTCTGTGAGAGACAGTTGACACAATGCCACCGAGGATATGAGTGGAACAACCTTTATCCAATCGAGCTGTAGAAAGGGAGATGCGATAACTTTGTGCAAGATTAGAGGTGATGGAGGCAACGCAGAGGAGAGCACATGATGCTGGAGACATAAATGATGCAGAGAGAGAAGAAGTAGAAGTCGAAGAAGTTGCAGGAGAGAATTATTCTGAACAACGCTTGCTAAGAGTGGTTGTTAGATTGGGAGCTAGAGCCAAGATAGAAGTCCCAATGTGCGAAGGTAATTTGGATGTTGAAGAGCTGCTGGATTAGATAAGATCCATGGACAAATATTTTGACTATGAAGACGTCGATGAGGAGAAAAGGGTGAGACATGTTGTCACTAGACTCAAAGGACATGCAACACTGTGGTGGGATGAACTGCAAGCTCAGAGGAGAAGCAAGGGAAAACAAAAGATAAATAATTGGGACATAATGGTAGCCAAGCTACACACAAAATTCATGCCCAAAGATTACTAGATCAATCTGTTTAGGAAATTGTAGAACATGAGATAGAAGGGTATGATAGTTAAAGAATACACAGAGGAGTTCTACAAGATGAACATCAGAACCAGACAAAGAGAGAAGGATGAAGAAAAAGTTGCCAGGTATATAAATGGCCCGAGGTATGAAATCCAGGATGAGATCAACATGATGTCAGTAAGGACAGTGGAGGATGCTTATCAGTTTGCACTGAAGGTGGAGGAGAAGTTGGCTAGAAAACAAAACCAGTGAGGCAGAGGTAGAAGCCTAGTTCCGAACAAAGGCAAGAGAGTTTCCCAAGACAAGGCACAAAAATATAAAGATGAGACTGAGAAACCACATAGTCACTCGGAAAGAGGAGGAAGTTCTCGAGGAAGACAAGATGGTGGAAGAAGTTCTTCCAGAGAAAGAGGAAGAGGCAGAGGAGGAGAAGTGAGATGTTACACCTGTGGAAAGACATGACATAAGTCTTGGGAATGTCCCAAGAGAAAGAAAGAAGGAGAAGGTGAAGCTCACATTTTGGAAGCATAGAGAAGAAATGTTAATGCAGAAGGAGTAGAGGATGGAACATCCCTGATGTTGAGAAAAGTTATCTTAAAACTAGAGGCAGAAGTTGAGAAGCCAGTGTAGAGAAACAACCTATTCATGACAACTTGCAAGACTAAGGACAAAGTCTGCAAAGTGATAATTGACAGCAGGAGCACTGACAACTTAGTATCCACAGAGATGGTGGACAAATTGGAGTTGGAGACAACTACACATCCGAATCCATACACAGTCTCATGGTTGCAGAAAGGACACCAGGTAATGGTTACTAAATAATGTTTGGTTGAATTTAAAATAGGAGGATATAGAGATGCAATTCTATGTGATGTAATTCCCATGGATGTATGCCATATTTTGTTGGGAAGACCATGGAAGTTTGATAGGAATGTCATTCATGATGGGAGGAAGAATACATACACCTTGGAGAAGAATGGTAGGACACACATGTTGCTGCCAATATAGGAGAAGAAAGTGAAAAAGGAAGCCAACACAAGCATACTTCTCGTGAGTGGGAAGGAACTCCTAAGATAAGTTAAGAAACGATAGGATATGCAGTTTATTGTGGTGAGGAAACCTAGAGTTGTCCTTACAAGTACTTCAATGGATGATTTTCCTGAAGAAATTCGTGAATTGTTAGATAATTTTGCTGATATAGTGGTGGATGAACTGGCTAACTCATTTCCACCCATTAGAAGTATCAACCATCGTATTGATCTGATACTAGGATCAAGTCTGCCAAACAAAACAACGTACAAATTGACACCTCGAGAGAATGATGAGGTAAAGAATCAAGTCCAGGAATTGTTAGACAAGGGTTTGGTTAGAGAGAGCTTGAGTCCATGCCTAGTACCAATTGTGTTGAGTCCAAAGAAAGATGGAGGATGGAGAATGTGTACAGACTCAAGAGCCATTAACAAGATCACCATCAAGTATAGATTTCCTTTGCCAAGAATGGATGACTTGATGGACTGTTTAAGTGGAGCGAATTTCTTTTCTAAGATAGATTTGAAAAGTGGATATCACTAGATAAGAATGAGAGAAGGTGATGAATGGAAGACAACCTTTAAGACAAATGAAGGTTTATATGAATGGCTTGTGATGCCATTTGGATTAACAAATGCCCCGAGTAATTTTATGAGGTTGATGAATGAAATACTGAAATATTTCATTGGCAAATTTGTGGTTGTATATCTGGATGATATATTGATCTTTAGCAAGACTAAAGAGGATCATTTGAGACACCTGACACTAGTGATGAGAAGACTACAATAGGAGAAGTTGCTGATAAATCTGAAGAAGTCCTCTTTTCTGAAGACATAACTCATTTACTTGGGTTTTGTGATATCTTCAAATGAACTGAAGATGGATCCAGAAAAGGTGAAAGCAATCAAAGAATGGCCGTCACCAAGAAGCATGTTTGAGGTAAGAAGCTTCCATGGATTAGCAAGTTTCTATAGGAAGTTCATCAGAGATTTCAGTGGAATTTGTACACCAATGATAGATACAGTAAAGAAGAAGCACAATTCTTTTAAATGGACAGAGGAAGCCGAGAGGAGCTTCAATACACTGAAGGAGAAGATAACAGAACAACCAATTATGGTCTTGCCATTTTTTGAAAAGACATTTTAGGTGAGATGCGATGCAAGTGGAGTTGCAATCAGTGCAGTTTTGAGCCAGGATAATAGACCGGTTGCCTATTTAAGTGAGAATATGAATGAGACTAAGAGAAAATACTCCACATATGATAAGGATTTTTATGCCATAATTCAATCCTTGAAGAAGTGGAGACATTACCTTGTCCTACATGAATTTGTCTTGTACAGTGATAACCAAGCTTTACAATTCATAACTAGACAAGAAAAATTGAATCAGAAGCATGCATAGTGGATTGAGTTTATGCAGAATTTTACTTTTGTCATAAAACATATTGCTGGGAATGCTAACAAAGTTGTTGATGCATTGAGTAGGAGATGTTTGATTATGCAGGAATTTCAGGTGAAGACTTTGGGGTTTGAACATTTGAAGGATATGTATTGTGATGATGTAGATTTCAAGGAGGCATACGAAGCATGTGTGAATCCTATGCTAAGAGATAGGAGCCAGTGGGAAGAGTATATGATTCAAGAGCGATTGCTTTTCAAGGGAAATTAGTTATGCATACCAAAATGTTCAATGAGGGACAACCTTTTGAAGGAAAAGCATAGTGGAGGATTGGCTGGACATTTCGGCCATGATAAAACATTCGCATAGTTGAAAAATTCATACTATTGGCTAGGTATGAGGACAAAAGTGATGAAATTTGTGAACAGATGTAGAATCTTCCAACATGCAAAAGGAAAAAGACATAACATTGGAATGTATCAACCATTG
Organism: Picea engelmannii; assembly: GCA_009831015.1. Lineage (NCBI taxonomy): Eukaryota > Viridiplantae > Streptophyta > Pinopsida > Pinales > Pinaceae > Picea > Picea engelmannii. Next base: position 170,445 of record ML801518.1, on the reverse strand, counting down.
CCAATACCAGAGAGGCCTTGGGATACGATAAGCATGGATTTTGTGTTAGGATTGCCAAGAATGCAAAGAGGATGTGATTCCATATTTGTGGTGGTGGATAGATTTTCAAAGATGACACACTTTATCCCATGCCAGAAGACCAGTGATGCAACACATGTTGCAAATATGTTTTTCAAGGAATTTGTGAGACTTCATGGCCTACCCAGAAGCATCGTCTCGGACAGAGGCACGAAATTTGTTGGTAATTTTTGGATAACACTGTGGAAGAAGTTGGGGACAGATATTTCCTTCAGCTCAACTTATCATCCTCAAATAGATGGACAGAATGGGGTGGTAAACATAAGTTTGGGAAAATTGTTGAGGAGTCTGGTCAATGAGCATCGTAACCAGTGGGATCAGATTCTTCCACAAGCAAAATTTGCATACAACGACTCGCCAAATAGAAGCACTGGAAAGAGATCGTTCCAGATATTATATGAGATGCAACCCAGGGGATTATTTGAGTTGAGAGACTTGGGACAGAGTGAGATCAGAAGCGCTTGAGCATAAGATTTTGCTGCAGAAATGCAAAAGCTCCATAGCCAGATCATAGGAAAATTACAGAACTCTAGCCAAGAGTACAAGCTCAGAGTTCATCAACATAGTAGAGAGCTTCAATTTAAGGTGGGAGATCAAGTTCTGGCACATCTCAAGAAAGAAAGGTTCCCTAAGGGAACGTATAACAAGTTAAAAATGAAGAAAATAAGGCCATGTAAGATCTTGAGGAAGTTTGATGCAAACACCTATGAGATTGAGTTTCCATGTGGGCATATCGCTCATATTCAACATTTCATACCTGTATCCTTACTGGAAAGATGACACAGAGGGATTAGAGGATCAAGATAAGAGTCAGAGGGAGAAATAAATGCCTGTAGTAGAAGATCAAGATAAGATTCAGAGGGAGAAATAAATGGAGAAGATCAAGATAAGATTCAGAGGGAGAAATAAATGGAGAAGATCATTGATCAGAGAATTGGCCAGAATACTAGGAGGAATACCTATCTTGAATATTTGGTTAAGTGGAAGGGACACCCAACAGAGGATGCCAGTTGGGAAAATGAAGTGGATATCCATAGGCATGAAAATTCGGCGCAGGAGCTCATGGACAAGAGTCCATGAATTTTTTTCCAGAGGGAGTATGATGCAAGAGCATTGTCAGCAAGCACACGTGGCAGGACAACTGAACGCCTGAGAATCATTTCGGATCTCAAACGCTAGGAGTTACTGCGAATCTTTTGGAGCTGATTGGAAAAATGAAAGAAGATCAAACGATTGAGAGCAGATGATCACGAGTTATATGGGAGTTTCACTCTGAGTCTTGAATGTAATTGAACTTAGGTAGTAGTTAGAGTTTTTTTTGTTTTTCGAGTAGATGAGTAGTCCGGGGGAACCCTAAGGACCCTCTGAGATAAATAGAGGTTTTGTACGCCCAAATGACGCTGCTGTGAGTTAGTAGGAATTTTACGAGTTTTGAGTTATTATTTTGATGTTTGCTGTAGCCATTTACTTTTGAATGAATATGACAGAGGAAATTTGACTCAAATTCATAACAATGTTACTGTTTGTAATTCTCTGTTATTGTGTTTTCATAAATGAATGAATTTCGTTATGAATGGACAGAACTGTGAACGTTAGTATAATTTTCAATTGTTTCTCATCTATTGAGTGAGTGAAAGGTGTGCACACAGAACGCAAGGAGTGTGTGATGAGATCTGTTTCGATTCTGAAGCTCAGAAGAGATAGCATGAAACTTTCCCTTTGCAAGGAGTGCAAAGCGATTGCTGTAAGGTGTGCACAGTCACCCGCAAGAACCAAGTCTTACGTAAGAATCTGCTACAGGGAGCGCAGAGATTTGGAATTCGGCTAAGTGTTGAAGGGACTCCATAACAGTCAAATCTGCGAAACATGAAATCTTGACTTGATCATAGTCATTGATCCAAGGAAATATCTTGATCGTTGATTTAGCACCATCGCTATTTTGGATATCAGGAGAACGAAGGTAAGGAGACTCCCAAAGTCGCGAAACACGAAATCCTGAATTGATCACATCCGTTGATCAAAGGAAAGATCTGGACTGTCGATCTAGCACCATCGCGATCTCGGATATCGGGAGAACGAAGGTAAGGAGACTCCCAAAGTCACGAAATGCGAAATCCCGACTTGATCACAACCATTGATCAAAGGAAAGTTTTGGACCGTCGATCTAGCACCATCACGATCTCATATATCAGGAGAAGGGAGGTGCGTAGTCTACCAACTACCCAAAACGAAAAATCCTGAAATGCGAAGGAGAAAGCAGGATCGTCGGATCACATGGGTTGTGGACCGTTGATATGATGTGAGTGGGGCCCAGATTTCGGATTTCGGGAAATCGGGGATCAAGAGAACAGAGGTGAACCAACCTCCAAAGTCGTGAAACGTGAAATCATGACTTGATCGTAGCCATCGATTGAAGGAAGGTCGTGGACCGTATATCTAATCATATTGAGAGTTCCCGATACGTGAAGTCCCGACGCGCTTGAGATTTGAACCCCGGGTCATGACCGGAGGTCACATTGAGGGAAGATAAGGGAGGAGCTAATACACGCTAGGCTCCTGTTGGAGTTTCATAGGTTGGGAGAATCGGGGTGATTCACATGCAAAGACCCAAAATGCGAAATCATGAAATGCCTTTTGGGTTAGGCTTGTGGTCATAGACAGTGGTCGCGTGAGAGAAGATTGCGCCTGGTGCTTGTTCGCATGATGGAGTTTTGTGAAAAGGACTTGTGGACATTTCTTGAAGATTCCAGTGGGGAATTGAAGAGCTGCTCTAGCTCAAAGATTGAGAAGATCCAGAGACTGGGAGGTCAGAAAACCCTGCTGAGGTGGGGGAACTACATCAGAACGTAACATAACTCCTCACAGTTAGAGAGTTATGGCCATGTGAAGTTGGAGACCCCAGGTTTGGGTAATGGACCCAAGTTTGTTTGATGGATAATGGTATGAGTTTTGATATATTTGCAGGTAAGACTATTCTAGATAGATAGTACATGTCATTCCATTTTCGGTGGTAGGAGAAACTTTACATAACTCCTCACAGTTAGAGAGTTATGGCCATGTGAAGTTGGATAACCCTCATGAGTCATCTAGAAGCCCCAAAAGGTCAAAGTAGTCAAAGTGGTTTAAGAGATTTTAGAAGGTAAATAATAAAGTGAAGTGCTGAGTGTATTATAAGTCAAAGAGAATACATAATAAATTATTTGAATAATAAAGTTAATGGAGAAATTACTAAGTTGGCAAGTGGTTAGAAGTGGGTTAACCCTAAAATAAGGAAAGTGGGTTAAGATGGTTAAAAGGTAACCCCTTGTGGAAGCTACATGAAAGTGTAAATAAGAGGAAAGGATCTCTCATTTTAATCACACTTGAGCATATTGAATATATACAAGTGACTGAGGTAACCAAAGGATATCTAAGCCAAATTTCAGAGGGAAGGTGAAGTAAAGAAGGCCGAAATTCAAGGGAGTAAAAATTCTTTTGATGATGCTTTCTAAGGTATGTTATTTACAGGTCATCTCACCATTTTCACAATAACTTTTTTTCTAGAATGCTTCAGACCGTGAAATTGGGAGGCCATTGAGGAAACATATCCAAGTAGTTGTGGTACAAATTTAAGATTATGGGTCGTTTTATTTTTGGAGTTACACTCCGTGGAAAATAGGGTTTGTGGCTAGTCCTGAAACTAGTCTAAAACACATGTTTCGGGTAAAAACGTCATAACTTCTTCATAACAGATCCAAATTCAGCAAGACCAAATGTTTTGGTTAGAGTATGGTTTATAGTATTCCATGTAAATTTTTTAGATCCATAAAACAAATATTCAGTGTGGGGAATTATCTACAAGTTCACTCTCTAGAATAATCCAGAATTCAACAAGGTATGCCATTTTTTCTATAACTCCTTTTCTGAGAGGTTCCAAGTAGTGACACCTGGAGGAATTTCATAAAACACACCAAAGAACATTGTGTACCATTTTAAGATATTTATTCATTACAGGTACATAGTTATGATTATTTCAAGTTAGGGTTGTTGACTAATCCAAAACTAGTCATGTGAGACTAAAGTAAAGTTTGATGAAAATGATAGCCTCTTTTTGTTAAAGTTAAGGAAGGTTTGCAGGTATGTGATCATATACACCAGGTCTATTACAGAGTTACAAATCATATTTGAATGATGAAATTGATGAAGGATTTTGGTTGAGGTACTGTTGATGGGTCTTAAATCCCTTGATTCAACAATAGGAACCAAACCCACCACTGAGGCCCAATTAGACTCTGTAGCATTTAACAATGGAATGGTTCTACAGATCTTGAGATCCGAACAAGTTATCGATGGGCTTTGCATTTTCTTGTGAAGGATCTTCCTTCAGTTAGGACTATTCTATTATGAATTTTCTCTTGGGTGGGGCTGTTATGAGAGATGCATGCCAGTATAAACCAACTTGACAACAAACATGATTAAGTTTTAAAATAATGGGGAAGAGGCTGAGCTTGGGATAACCCGCTGCTCAAGCATGCAGATGGCAATTTTATACCACAGGCCTAGTACTAATACATTAACCATGTGAGCATCCAATTACTGTCTGAGAAACTAATTATTAGAAAGAAAAAACATATGCAAATAAGATAATGGCAAGCAAAATAATTCATCTACCATAATCATTCATCACATGTTCACACAACGATTCATCTTCATCATTTAAAGTAAAGAACAACAAAATATTGCATCGGATAACTTGACAATAGATTAAATAGCTCTTACTCATTACATCATCATTCATGAAATGAGATAGGAAATAGTTCTTCTCCACGTCCAATCACATGCATTTGATGAAAATAACTTGTCTCTGGTCCAGAAGGACTTCTCAATTCCTAGTAGCTTCAAAATAATTCTTATTAACCAAAAAGAAAGAGTTATTACAACAACCATCGACCCCTAACTACTTGGTCGATGTCTTTATTTATAATGTAAAGTTCAACTGAAATTAACAGCTAAGTGCAGTTTAAGAAAAACAAAATTATCCATGTGGCGTCATCTTCTAACAGTTTCTTTAACAATCAACCTGAGATATCTCTTGAAAAGGGTGACTTCTCTCGTACTCAGACCAATTGATGAACAATTATTCACAAGATTGGGCCCATGGAAATCTGTGTTGTTCCATCGAAGCCGCGTGAATCCCTTTGATGTCCATCGCATGCACCCGATACTTTATTAGACTGGAGTTCAACTTTTGTAGCACGGTTTGAGCTCTAATTGGATGTTCCATGAATCATTGCACTTTCCTTGGCACTGCATCGGTCATCTTTGCGATCTCTTAAGCCCACAACGAATCTTTCTTGGCATGAAACTCGACTATTTCGCACAGGTTGACAAAGTTGTTGGGGGTGCCGAACTCGGGGAGTCTGATATCCTTCATTACTTTATTAATTTTATTCGAATGCTTCTTGCATATGCTCCACTTCTCTTGAATTTATCGATGTGGGTCTTGAGACATCTTATCCTAGTACCCGACTGATCTCTTCATGCGATTAAGACTGCTTTTGCCCAACATCTGGATGTTATGTTCTTCTTTGCCTCAGCCTTGTTGGACTGCATCAATGTATTCGAGTCTTTCTACTACTTGTTGCGCCCTTTCTTACCATTGCTCCATGTCCTTCCATGTTTCAAGTGCCATGAGAGTTTCCTCTTGAAGTTCAACTATTTTTTCTATAAAAATGTGTCGTTCTTTTGTGAACTGGTTGTAAGCTTCTTCAAACTCATTTTTCAGATATACCGTGGTTTGGGTGACTCTTTGATAGTACTCGGCTAGGTGGCGTAAATGTTCTAATTCCTTTAGGGTGGTGACCAACTCCTTTTTGTCTCTTTTGGCTCTGTCCAGGGTGGCATCTGAGAGTGCCTTCCCCACGTCGATAAGTTCAGATGTCTGGGCGTCTTCTATGTTTATCAAGTTCTCCTCTATAGTAACCAAGATGGAGTGGTCCAACGTGATCCTTCTTTTATTTTCAGTCCTTTGAATGATGGCCTTTCTCTTTTGATTGTAAGAGATTTCATAGATATCAGCTACCTCGTCTACCAGCTTGGGTATCTGTTGATCACCCCATCTGAGTGTGTTTCCTAGGCTACCAATGGTGTATACTTGATCAAGATCGAGCTCCTAAACTTCCTTGCTATGCTTCGAAGGCCTGAATTCTACCTGTCACTCATCGAAGATCTGAGCATTGAGCAGAATAGAGACATCGAGCATAGACTTGTTACTTACTTGCTCGTTGGCCGCAAAATTGTTGATTTCCTTTTGTGGGGATTCTTTCTTTGGCTCATCCGATTCGGGCTTGTCCTTCCGTTCTGCTCCAGTTTTTGATGTATCGGGTTATTTTGTTTTGAGGCCACTTTCGACTTCTATTTCCTTTTGTGGGACCTCCTTTGTTTGAACTGCGGGCTCAGGGGAAGAAGTCTTCTCAGGTCCTTTTTCCTCTTGGACACACACAGGGGTGTCGTGAGATGACTTTGGGCTATCATTGCCACTATATATAGTTATAAGCTTGCTCAAAGGATTAGGCACATGTGTTTCTAATGACACCTGACTTGTCTCTGGTTGAGTCGTCCCACCTACCCGTGAATTGTCCGACGATGTTGGGGATTCAGGGTAATCTGACCTGTTGGTGTTCCCAAGGTTTATGAAATCAGGGCCGCTTGGCTCCGCCGGGATTTCTTCTGGGCTATCGATTGGAAGCCTAAGTAACCTAACGAGGTCCAGGTTATCATGCATCTGCTTCATTAACAACTGGGCCTATTGATACATGAGTTCCCCCATTCCCTACACAACTTGAACCTCAGGGGAATCCCTGACTTGTACTGGGGATACCTGAGAAACTTCTGCCACTTTGATGGCTTCTTAGGGATCGCCCACCGATTCACCTGGTTCAGAGGCTACCCTTCCTTCTCGGGCCCTAATAATTTCTTGAGCCATTTGCTCCAAGGAGGTTGCTTGCTCCTCCCAACTCATGGCCTTGAACCTGGTTGTTTTAGGATCATCCATCCTTGCCACCACCTCACTCCAGTCTTGAGCATTTTCGGTAAAAATTTCATCTTCAAACCGGTCATGGGCATAAGGCCAACATGATGATACTTGTGATGCATGTTTTAAGACCAGACCCTTGGGATCATGCTTGGGAAAATGACCAGTATGGAATCATAATTCAAATTGAATTAACCCTTCTTGCTTGGCTTGCATGGTGTCCTTGACCATGTAGAAGCCAATATGAAATCCATAAGGTATGAAGTCCCGTTTCTTGTACTGTACTAAAGTGGCGTTATAGCCTTGCATAATGGTTTGATAACAAATTTCCCCTAACACTAGTTGATCAGGGACATACACAGGTAACAAATGGGGTACCCCTATGGTGCCGGGAACTCTGATGTAAGTCTTGCACTCATCTATATACCAGTGACCTACTTTCGATACAACCCCTTTTGCTGCATCCGACAACCTTGGGAACTCTTTCTTGAACAAAAAAGAATAAATGTGTGCAATAAACTAGTCACAGATAAGAGAATATGATTTCTTGTACCTATTTTCCCATAGGATGCCAAAGTATACATGGATTGAGAGTTCAAAGGAGTGCCAGCTTAAGTTCATTCCAACAAAAAAATTCTTGGCGCAGGCAACATCCAACAGATACGAGGCCATGTAGAAGGAAGGGGTTTCTCCCTCTTTCGGTATCTGAGCTTGTCGTATGCAAATGATCATCTGTTTGGAGATGATTGCACCCCAGTTAAAACCGGTTCTAGAGATGGATATGGTATAAGCCAGAGGAATCCATGCCTCCAAAACCTGGCACAATATTTCTCCCCATGCAAGCTGCAGAGGAGGGCCATTAGATAAATGTAAGGCTCTCTCAGGTTGGCCATCAGGTACCAGCCGGAGGTATGGTTGGTGAAATTTTTATCTTCTCTCCACCAAGATGCCATAATCTTGCTGGTGTCATGCTTCTGATAGAAACTCAAAATAAATTCAGTGTTTAAACGTTCCTTCGATTCCTTGAGCTTGTAGTAACTATGAAATTCTACTGGGAAGAAAACCTCGACGCATCCTCTATTTTCGTCGTTAATTAAACACCTCCATGCATCAGTGTGATCAATAAGCCATTTCAAGAGTTAAATGCAGGGAGATACTGGAGTCCTACTTGATACCATGTGCAAATAATCCTTGCAGACATTTAGGAGAACTTCATCATCGAGTCTTCTTGTATCAGGATCGTTGTGTGGGGTATACTCGAGGGGTTCCTTCTTCTTGATTTTATTAAACATTTCTTCCCAACAAGGGAATACTAGGTCCCAATGTTCGCCTCTATGTCTCCAAAGGCTGGGGGCTAGATGAAGGCCTTCTTGGTGGTTGTCTTGATGACGGGCATCAACTTTGGAGCGAATTCCAATTTCCTTGCAACTGTTGGGGATGAACCTTTTCCCACCTCTGGTTCTTGTAGCTCTGGCACTCTCGGGGATTTCCTGGTGGTGGGTTTCTTCGGAGGCATTGTTCCTGCAACTGAAAGTGATCCTTTAAACATGTGTATAGAGTAGCGGTGGATGAAAACATATGAAATGAAGCGTAAAACACCATAATCCGATACATACCTGTAATGCTTGCTAAAATTGTTGTTCAATACTCACTGGACCTTGGGAGATTTCTCCAGATTGCTAGCCTTTCTCTTCTGGGTGCCCCCAAATTCTTTGCACACATAATAGGTTCATAAAAAATGACTCAAAAGAATATAACGAGAGAGACTCTATCAGTCGTATCAACCAGTTAATACGAGTAATGAATGCAATTCAAAACAACCTACCGTCGGATCTCTGCAAATAAATTCTAACTTGGTTGACGACGGAGGCGCAGAGGGAGATGCACTGTATCGATAGGCTTAAACGGTCCTTTTGATTTGCACATGAATTAGCAACTAATGCATGATCCATGAATTAATTAACATTTTAAATGCATCGTACCTAACGTATCTTAGGGATAAAATGTTCCATCACATCGTGTTTATCAGTGGACAGATCGGGATCGAGTTTGTTAATCAGAACACTTGTGTATTGAAATAAGCATGGGGATTTCTGATGCTGAAAGGTATCGAGGATCAACGATTAGGGATAGTTCAAGCGCGTAATTTCCTTGCGAGTTATCATATTCATAAATCCTCGACTCTAAAAACATTTTAGAAGTCAGTGATCGACGATATCACTAATTTACTTCACACAACGCTTATTCTTTTGGTTTCTTCCTGATACCGACGAGGATCGACCGTTGACAATATTCTTGCGTTGGCATCCGTCACGCAACAGACTCTCATCTACCGACGCTGATCAAGATCGGGGATCGGCTAATTTGGTCTCCTCGAGCATTTTTTGTCACCTCTAATCCTTCTCGATGTCGAACTTCTTAAGCGCGTTGGATAAGAGTTTCGACTGTCGATTCCTTAAGTAAAAGTTAGTCCCTTTTAAAGTTAAGATGATTTTTACATGATCAAGCAGAATTTAAAAGACTTAACATGAAAATACAAAATGATAAGAACATACATCAGTTTCTTACTGAAGCGCAATTAGATAGTGTGAAAGATCAAGTGGTACCCAAAAAGTAAAAAATTGACATAGAATTGTTAGGGTGTGTTGAGAACTCAACATGTACATGTTAGGTACATGGTTGAGACAGGTAGTTGATGAGTTGGCACATACATGAGGTGTATAGTTGATGATGTTGGTACATCTTGATGAGTCATAGTTGATGTGTAGTTGATGCATTATTGGTACATACTTGGTACATGGTTGGAGGTACTTGTTAGTAGTATTGTTGACACATGGTTCATGGATGATGTAACATACTTGTCTTGGTATATTATTAAAAGCACATATTGATCTTGGTGATGATTATGAGTTGTGATATGCTTGGTTGATGCACATCTTGGTAATACTGTGCATATGGTTGAGATTTGTCTTGGTGATTAATCTTGGTGAGTAGATTTGATTTGGTTGATAAGATTGATGAGACATGTTGTTATGATAGGTTGTTTGGATAGGTTATTCGTACATGTTTGGTGCATGGTTGATGCACTTGTTCATGGTACAGGTTGAGGTACAAGTTGGTGCATGGTTGATGCACTTTTTTATGGTACAAGTTAATTACAGGTTGATGCATGGTTCAAGTTATTGGTACATGTTGTTTGTGCAGGTTGATTGGTACAAGCTTACAAAAGTATACCTCACAGTGATAGTGTGACGGTGGTTCCATCATTTTACTTATATGTCAGGGTAGTTGTACGAGGCAAGGATAGGTGGTTGTAGCCGGAGAACATAGGGGGTTGTAGCCTCCTTTTGGTTGTAGCCAGAAAATTGGGGAGTTGGAGCTTCCCTCAGGTTGTAGCCTGAGAAACTAGGGGGTTGGAGCCTCCTTCCAGTTGCAGCTGGACAACAAAGGAAGTTGGTGCTTCCAATGAATGTAATTCTTAAATACATATAAGAAAAATTATTCTGTGGTTTTCTCCAGCCTTGGGTTTCCACGTAAAAACATTGGTGTACTGTGTATGTGTATGATTGCTCATTTGTTCATTGTTTATTTACTCTGCAACTATTGGATGATAAAGCTACATTGATATAACACTTGCATTTTATGGTTAAAAAATATTAAATTGCTCTATTACTGATTCACCCCCCCTCTCAGTAATCCAACAGGTCCATGGCATCCTTCCATAGTTTACCCTTTGTCGAGTTGACTTCCTCACAGACCAAATTGGGCTCATAATCTATGGAAGTTAACACAAATGCGGAATGAAAGTCCGGCGGACTATATCTTTCAACTGGTTTTCTTACTCTTTCTTACCTCCTTACCACCGAAGTCAATTTCTCCACCTCTTCCTCAGATTCATTTGACTCATCTGAATCATCTTCTTCATTCCTCAGTTTAAACCGCATTGTATCAAGATTGTTCTCAGTCTGAAAAACTTCCTTAGGCTCATATTTACCTCTAACTTCTCTGAAGACCACATATTAGCTGTACATTGTTCTCCTTGATGCAATATCCTAGAGCTTATATCCTGTCATCCCTGTTGGCACAAAGGCAGACCTAGGGTTCAACGCTTCAAAATCGCACCAACGAAACCCTAACTACCGACCCTTTCAACAACACTTGTGAAGTAGATGAAGTCTCATCCGAGGTAGAGGCAAGAGGAGTTGCAGGACTCAAGTGTCTACAACGTAGCTTGGACATAGATTTGTGATCACAATGCTTAAGAGAGCACTTAGCCAATAACATTAATTAGTCTTTTAACCCTTATTCACATCGCAGGTTAAACCCTTATTACAAAACATCACAGTATTAATCAAGATCTAAGAACATCTATCCATTTAGCACATAGCATCTGAATAGATCTAACATTCATTGATATACTAAGCACTAAGCATCAATGGATCTACCTATCATGCATCAAGATTAAGAAAATAAACATATAAATAGAATAAATAACATTGCACAAAGCACATCAACATAGGATATACATGGTTCACCCTAGTGTGGGGCTACGCCCACCAACTCTTCTCCTCTTTATTAGTCTCTTCAATATCCTTACAAGCACCAAGCCACAAAGCTAACTCCGCATAGGATAGGATATCTGCATGCACCTCACCAGATCCTCCTTCCCCAAGTTAGGTCAAAGCACAGAGCCTTTACACAATCTGTGCACACAACACTACAAAACGCTTGCACTTAGCTTTGCAAGCCTTAACACATTCGTACATAAAGACAACTATTCATGCACTAAGCCAAATACCACTCTAGTACTTAGCCATCGACCTCTCCTTACATCGCCTAGATACTTATTTATACATTACAAAAAGGGCCTAAACATGTGTAAGACCCATGGGCCGACATACCACACCCGTTACATAAATCCTAAAACCCAAAAAGCCCACAAAAATGGGCGATATACCACGATCTCCGCTTCGCCTAGGTGCTTCGTCTTCGACCAACCTTTTGAAGTCCCAAAAATGGTCAAACATGACCAACGTTTCCTCAAAACCTAGTCAAGGGCCAACAGGCCCCCAACACTCACCTGTGACTCATTCCGAGTCACTTTGATTTGGGCAGCACTGCTTCGAAGGCCTTGAGATTACCTTGAGCTACCTCGACTTGCTGCGTTTCCAGAGCCTCCTGCTCGATGAACTCCTGAATGAATTTCTCGGTGACAGGCCCTTCCAGGAACTGCTCTACTATTGTGACCACCTGTTCCATTTGTTCACCTTGTACCTTGATCTCTTCAAAAAGTGTGTAGGCTTCATCCTGCACTGGCTGGAGTATCTGGGTCACCTTCATAACTCGACTCTGGATGGCGGTGACCTGATCTTGAACTGCACGCTGCTCCTGGGACCTCTTCATATTCTCAATGGTCATAAACTGCTTCAGCTGCGCTTGCACCGTCGATGCCTGTTGCTTTGCCTCCTGGAGATGTGCCTCCAATCTCTTCAGCTCCGGGTCTTCTGCAAGGCGCTCATAGGTCTGCACACTTCGATTACTGAGTTTCTTGCATTCTAAAGCCAACGCCTTGATTCTTTCTACTGTGCTTCTGGTAGTTTCTTCCATTTGATATCGTACTTCTTACGGAGTTCTAGGCACTACTTGAAGTTATAGCTCTGCTACTCTTTCTTGGAGATATTGGATAGCCTCAATAAGCTTCCCCACTCGGCCCTCGACTTTCTTTTCTTCCATCTGTGCCAAGCCCGACACAAGGCGAAGTGCTCTATTCACTGCCTCTTTAACTCCAATATACTCCATGAGCAACTGATCTTTCTCTTTTTGGATTTTTTCTCTGTCCACTTCAAACTTCGCCCGGAGGTCATCTTTCTCTTGTTGCGCAACTTGAGGTTGCTCTAAGGCATCTTCATTTTATTTCCTCAAGGCCTTTGTGGCCTGCTCCTTTTCTTCCTGTAATTGATGAAGTTGAGTCTCTGTTGCATTTTCTAATATGTGCTATTGGGTGGGTTCATCCCCCAATTATACATTCTCTACTGAAGGTGGCGCAGTCGACATTGCATGGATCGAATGGATCGCTTCTGGATGTCTTTTAGTTCTTTCTTGATCCTATCATACATTGTTTGTTTCTGGTCTTCATGTCTCTACAAGATGTCCTCTGAGGAAGCTTCTACAGTGGCGATGATGAGCTGGATATCATCCACCATGAGTAGGTTCTGCGACTGAGGCTTAGTGGCTTGAGATTTCTTTCGCGTTGAGGGTTTCTTCCAAAGACCCTTCCTATTGTTTGATGTCTTGACCTATGTAAGGGGGTTCTTTGGTGGTGTTACTTTTCCCTTTTATTGCTTGTCTTCTTTCCCTTCCTCTTCTTGGTTTACTTCAGTGCCTCCTCCTCCTCCAGGTGAATCAGACGTAGTTTCCTTCGATGCGCTGTTTATCTTTTGCACTTCTTCCTTTTTATTCTTCTTCTTAGTGCTAATCGGTCCATCCCACTCTATCTAAGTGACCAAAGGACTTCTGATGATATCAAGGTCAGAGAGCTCTGTCTCTTCTACTGGTACAAGGAATTTCGCAGGCCATTCCTTGGTTATATCCTCCATGTCTTCATCAATCAATTTGTAATAAGACTAGTAGTGATGTAAATGAAGTGGTGGTCTGTGCAGAATTTCGCTAGTGGCCTATAAGCATGCAAGGTGTTCGGATTCATTTGGGGGAATGACTCAATGGCTCGCGTCAGCTGTAGGTAATAAGTGTGGAAGACAACGTTTGACTTCCACTACTTCACCATATCGCTTGAAAACCACAAGGTTGTGAACCTTGTGGCCAGTGGTTAAGATGGCTCGACTTCAGAGAATTTCATTCCCTCTGGCATCTCCCAAGTGAAAAATACAATAAGAATCAATAGCCAGCTGAAGTGGAATTCATAACCTTGGTCCCGCGCTTCGCGAAAATCCTTCTCCAACTTGTTGACGAGGTAGCTTGCCCAGTTCATCTGCATGCCCTCGACGCACTTCCCTGCGAGGTTGAGGATGAACCCTATAACTTGTGTCGGTCTGTTCTTTCTAATGAACTTGCCAATGATCAACTGACAGGCTAGGTACACTGCATTGGATGGAGGCTACCTTGTAGCCTCACTTCCCCTTCTCCACATCGCCGTAGGTTTCCTTTATACGTTGCGCTAGGGAGCGATCTACAACCTTCCCTGGATAGAATTTCTAAGGGTATGGTCCCTGCACGCTCAATCCAATGACCAGGTGGATCAATGTGTAGAAATTTCGATACACTTAATGTATTTCTACGATTCTCCCGATCTAACAATTTTCGCCACTTGTTAAATACATAATCACTTCTACTTTTATTCTTGTGGAAGCAATTAAACGACGATCACAACCACAATTCACAAAGTGAAATATCAATAACACACAACACAAAATTTTTACTGGGAAAGCATAAAGCTAAAAACCCCAACTATCATATATTATGTATATCATGAATCATGAAACAATCTCACGCAAAACTCTAATCTAAGAGCTCTCAGTACAATACAATCGTCTCACACTGTCATACAAAAATCAACGAATACATGTGCCAATTTCTGTGTCCAGACAGCTTGCCTCCTCTGCACAATCTCTGCAATTCGAATTCTCACAATGATCAAATTATTCATGAATTTCCTAGCTTTCACATGCTCATAAGCATATCCACTGCATGTGTGATCAAATCACAACTGATAGCCAAATTGTCCCTTTCACATGTTATCTCAATTGGGTCTCCACTGGATTTGACATGCATGTAGTTAACCGTGGTGAATCTTCAGTTGCATGTGAGTTCACTGATTAACTGAACTCTCACTAGTGCATGTTTAGTTACAACTAGTACAACTGATCTTAACTCACTTAACTACACTTATAATTCTGTTACAAATCCAACTCACTCAGTTATGAATGAAATAATAGATTAATATTTATTGTCCAATTTATTTAAGGGAAAAATAAATTAGACACATATTTCTTGTTGACTTTTCAACACTCCCTCTCAACAAGAATGGGATTATCCTTCACCCCAATCCTATCTCTATGATATTCAAATTTTCTCCTGGTGAGCGCCTTCATCAGAATGTCTGCATCCTGATCTTCCGTAGGAATGTATTGAAGCAACATGATCTTCCGCTGCACACAATCTCTGAGATGATGATACCATATATCTATATGCTTAGATCTGTCATGAAACACATGATTAATTGAGAGTTTAATGCAACTCTGATTATCACAATAAATCACTGTCGGATCTAAATGAGAACCAAACAAACCAACCAAGATCTTCCTCATCTAGATAGCCTCACA
>ML801518.1:138775-154966 GCA_009831015.1 Picea engelmannii | reverse complement strand
TAGATCTGTCATGAAACACATGATTAATTGAGAGTTTAATGCAACTCTGATTATCACAATAAATCACTGTCGGATCTAAATGAGAACCAAACAAACCAACCAAGATCTTCCTCATCTAGATAGCCTCACATGCATCTTGACTCACTGCCATGTATTCCACTTTCACTGAACTAAGTGCCACGGATCTCTGTTTCTTGCTGTACCAAGAAACAACTATAGATCCGATACTAAAGATCCCCCCTGATGTGCTCTTTCTATCCATTGTGTTGCCCACCCAATATGCATCTGTGAAGCCATGCAACTTCATCTCATCTTTCTGTCTATACCATAATCCATACTCATATGTGCCCTTCAGATATCTCAGGACATGATTACCTGCCTTCCAAAAGAGTTTGGTAGGCTTAACCATCGCTTGACTTAGCTGGTTAACTGCGTAGCAAATGTCCGGTCTCGTATTCACTAAATACATTAGCGAACCTACTAGATGTCGATAGACAGTAGCATCCACTACCTCTCCAGAAGTAGCATCCTCTTTCCTCTAGTTTCTTGGAAGAGGAGTATCCATGGGTTTGCAACCCTCCATGTGAAACTTACCCAATATCTCTCTTGCATACTTTCCTTGAGACACAAAAAGTTCACCATCTCGCTGCCATATTTCCAAACCAAGGAAATAATGAAGAAGGCCCAAATCCTTCATCTCAAACTCCTTTGCAAGGTCCTCCTTGCATGAGTGTATCAACTTCTCATCACCAGTAAGTATTAAATCATCAACATAAAGCACAATGATTAAAAACTTACCCTCCACCACAATTTGGTATAGGTTTGCATCTGCTTCACTTTTGGTGAAGCCCAATCCGGTGAAATAGATGTCTATCCGAGTGTACCAAGCACGAGGTGATTGCTTCAGCCCATACAATGCTCTCTTGAGTATGCACACATGCGACTCCCTATCAAAGATCTCAAAACCTTCTGGATGTTCAATGTACACTTCTTCCTTAATGATCCCATTGAGGAACACAGTTTTTACATCCGTCTGATGAATGCGCCAGCCCATCTGCGCTGAGAGTGCAAGGATGGATCTTATGGAAGAGTACCTTGCAACAGGTGCAAAGGTCTCATCATAATCTATCCCCTCGATCTGTGAGAAGCCTCGGGCCACAAACCTAGCCTTTTATTTCTCCACACTCCCATCAACAACTTGCTTTACCTTGTAGATCTATCTCGAACCTGCCACTGATTTGTCAATCGGTCTTGGGACAATTTCCCATGCACTATTTTTAACAATGGAGTCATACTCATCTACCATAGCATCAACCCAAGTGGGGTCCTGCACTACTTCCTGAAAGGAAGATGGTTTAGTCACAATACATTTGCTCATGAGAGCCATGTATCCAACAAATTGATCAGGAGACTGTCTCTATCTATGCTGTGAAATAGGGGCTCCTATATTCTGTGCAACATCTAGTCTCAATCTGTTAGCTTCCGTGGTGCGCTTTCTGCCATTTCTGATGGATGGCTCTACTTGAGTGGTTTCCTCCACTCCATGAACCTCCTCATGTGGCTGATCCACATCTTGAGACTCATCTTTGGTAACCAACAATTCCTCTTCTGCATGCAAGTCTAGCTCCCTCTCAAGCGACAACTGCATGGCTTTCCCCTCATCGAATTTTATATACCATCGCATAATAGTCATCTTACTGTTCAAAAAATACACATGATAATTATGGGGTGTTTCTGTGTACCCCACAAATATCCCAACTTCAACAGTCGGTTCCAACTTCTTCCTGGCATCCTTGGTCACATGCACATAAACAGATGAGCCAAAAATTTTAAAATGAGAAACATCAGGTTTATTACCAGTAAAAGCTTCTTCAGGTGTACTCATTCCAAGTACTCTATGAGGACAACGATTCTGCACATAAACCGCAGTATTGCAGGCTTCTTCTCACAAATGCATTGGTAGGCCCTGATCATGCAACATCGCTCGTGTTGCACCCATGATCGTTCTGTTCTTTCTCTCCACGACCCCATTTTGCTGTGGGTTATGAGGCGCTATGAGTTCTCTTTGAATTCCTTCTCTGCTGCAGAAGTCTTTGAATTCATTAGAGATGTATTCTCCACCATTATCGCTCCTTAGAGCCTTCACTTGCTTCCCTGACTCTTTCTCCACCAATGCTTTAAACTCACAGAACTTTGAGAATGTTTGGTCCTTCTTCTGCATGAAGAATATCCATCATTTATGAGAAAAGTCATCAACAAAAATAACATAATACCTGTGTTTTGCTGTTGAAGCAACCGAGAATGGTCCACACACGTCCATGTGAATTCTCTCCAGGATCACCCAAGCACGGTTCTCCTTTTCATGAAAGGTGGACTTTACATACTTCCCCAGGGTGCACCCCTTGCGCTGATCTGACTGAGCAAGTGTTCCCCTTGGAAGTCCAGTAGATATTTGCTGCATGATCTTCAAGGCTCCAGGATGAAGATGGCCCAATCTCCCGTGCCATAATTCACCCTCATCCTAGCTCACCACTTTTTCTGCCTTGCCTATCATGGAATTGCAACCATCTACCTCCAGCATGTAGAGATTCTTAACTCGAATCCCTATCTTCTTGACTTGACCTGTTGCTTTATGTCACAGGTAGGATTTACCACTGCTAAAAACAACATCATAGCCTCTGTCCTCCAACATTGCGACTGAGACCAAGTTTTTCTTCAGACCTGGAACATGCATAACATTTTTCAATTGAAATGGAATACTTGACTCCCTCTGAAACGTAATGGTACCAATACCAGTTGCACTGTATCGTCCATCATCACCCATCTCTATATGCATTCTGAGATCTTTCTCCTCCAAGTCAATGAAATACTCTTTATCTCCTGTCATGTGGAATGAAGCGCCACTATCCAAATACCACACCGATCCCGATGCACTTGAATCCATGCATGCGATCAAAGAAAAATCAAGCTCAAATTGTGAGACAAGAACCTGACCAGTTGCAGCTCCAACAACCGTCTTGTTCTTCTTCTTCTGTGGACAGTTAGTAGCGAGATGCCCATGTTCGTGACAGTGAAAACACTTCACTTTGGACAAATCAATCTTCTTGACTTTCGACTCAGATTTTGGATGGAATTTCTTCCCTTTCCCTTTCCTTGCCTTGGCAGTCAAAGCACAATCCTCTTCATCATCATGCTTTGATGAAGATCCATCTCTGGTGTTCTGCTTGAACTCCTCTTGCACTAGATCCGACCATAGTCGTTCCCAATCCGACAATTTTTCCCTTCCATTGATAGAGTCTTGATAACTGTGCCAACTCTTAGGAAGCCCTAGGAGCGCTAAGCTCACCAAATCATCAACAACGACTGTTATTTCCACACTTCCAAGCTCATCCCGACATTGGACAAACTTTGTGAGATATTTTGGAATGGTGTCGCCTTTCTCCATCTTGATCTTCCTAAGTTTATCTTTGAGCGCCAATTTCCTATGGTCGCTACTATTTTGGAACGGATCTGTCAAAACCTTCCACATTGCATATGGTGTGGTTTTCCCATGGAGACTTGAGACAATCTGGTCTCATACTCCCTCCAAAAGAATCCTCCTCGCCTTCGCCACTTTCTTTTTCCATGCATCAAGATTTGCTGTATCTGTTGCATCTGGCTTAGGAACATCTGCGTCAATGTAACCCTTCAAGCCATTGTCTTCAAGCACTGCTTCCATCCTGTCCTTCAAAGCAATGTAGTTAGAGCTGCCCTTGAGTGCATACTCTAACCTCAAGCCATTAAAAGACATTTTTGATCTTGAATCAAGTGTCGCACCAAGAAAATCTTTCAAATTCGAATGTTATCCAACCCAAAACTCAACTCCTGCACTTTCCTCTTTCCCTCGCACCCCACCTAAGAGAAATCTAAGGGAAGTTCGCACCTTGCCTATGTGTAGCCTGCGAACTTGCCTGGGATGTTTGCACCTTGCTCCACTGTAGCTTGCGAAAATGCTCAAGAAGTTTGCACCCTACTCCACTGTTAGGCTGAGGGAAGTTCACATCCTGATAGTGTATTTTTCTGTGAGAATGCCAATGAAGTTTGCACCCTACCTTTGTCTAGGGTGCGAAAATTACTGTTCTTGAAAACACCGAAAGTTTTCAGTACTAGGGTTCGCACCCCGCTAGAGATGGGACCTGCGAGAATGAAATTATGTTCGCACCTCACTTCCGTGACTCCGTGGCCTTCGTGGCTCTGATACCATGTAGAAATTTCGATACACTTAATGTATTTCTGCGATTCTTTTGATCTAACAATTTCCACCACTTTTTAAATACATAATCGCTTCTACTATTATTCTTGCGGAAGCAATTAAACCATGATCACAACCACAATGCACAAAGTGAAATATCAATAACACACAACACAAAAGTTTTACCGGGAAAGCGTAAAGCAATAATCCCCAACCTTTCCCGTACTACGCACTGGGATCACAATGATGGACCTGCAATCTGCAAAAATTCTTTCTAGGTCATGCATCCACTTGTTAGTCCAAAAATTCTTTCTATGCATAGAAATAACATATCTTTCACTAACTCTATCAAATATATTCAAATAAAATATTCTTTCTTCTAGCTGTGCCATAGTTTTCAGACTAGGACAAAATCTATCAAACATACCCAGATTCATACTTTTGAAGCAAATTTTTCCACTTATCTTACCTTTATCAGAGCACAAAGCTTTAAGATCTTACCTCTTTTCTTCAAATCAGACTTCTCTTCTTAGCATAGAGCTTCATAAGTCAAGTAGAATATCTACAACAACAGATCTATGCACATAACTTTCTCTTTTCTTGAGTTCCCAGAAATCATAGTTTCAGGTGCCGAAAATAGAACCATTTGTTGGCACAGGGGCAGACCCAGGGTTCAACACTTCAAAAACTCACCAAAAAAAACCTAACTACCGGCCCTTTCGGCAACACATGCGAAGCAGATGAAGTCTCACCCAAGGTAGAGCTAGGGGGCTGCAGGACTCAAGTGTCTACAACCTAGATGGGACATAGATCTGTGATCACAATGATTAACATGGCACTTAGCCAATAACATTCATTAGTATTTTAACCCTTATTCACATTGTAGGTTAAACCCTTATTACAGAACAACACAGTATTAATCAAGATCTAAGCACATCTATCCATTTAGCACATAACATCCGAATAGATCTAACATTCATTCATATACTAAGCACTAAGCATCAATAGATCTAGATATCATGCATCATGATTAAGAAAATAAACATATAAACAACATAAATACCATTGCACAAAGCACATCAACACAGGATATACGTGGCTCACCCTAGTGTGGGGCTACGTCCACCAACTCTTCAACTCTTTATTAGTCTCTTCAATTTCCTTACAAGCACCAAGCCACAAAGCTAACTCTGCATAGGACATGAGATATGCATGCACCTCGCTAGATCCTCCTTCCCCGAGTTAGGTCAAATCACAGAGCCTTTACATAGTCTATGCACACAACACTACAAAACACTTACACTTAGCTCTACAAGCCTTAACACATTCATACATAAAGCCAACTATTCATGCACTAGGCCAAATACCACTCTAGCACTTAGCCATCAACCTCTCCTTACATTGCCTAGATACTTATTTATGCATTACAAAAAGGGTCTAAGCATGGGTAAGACCCATGGGTCGACATCCCATACCCGTTACATAAAACCTAACACTCAAAAATCCCACAAAAATGGGCGAGATCCCACGATCTTCGCTTTGCTTGGGCACTCTGTCTTCGACCAGCCTATCGAAGTCCCAAAAATGGTCAAACATGACCAACGTTTCCTCAAAACCTGGTCAAGGGCCAAAAATCCCTTCTTTAGATAAGATGAAAATACATTTGACAGCCTTCTTGTCCAACTTGCTCCTATTTTCCTTGGGAGCATGCACAATTGCATCACAACCAAATAATTTGAGATGTGCCACATAATGATTCTTACCAGACCATACCTCATTTGGATTCATGTTGACTAGCGTCAACGAAGGAGACATATTTACTAGATATCTTGTAGTCTTGATTGCCTCCACCTATAATTCTTGTGAGAGCTCAACACCACTGAGCATGCTCCTTGCCTTATCCATCAATGTTCTGTTCATTCTCTCGGAAAATCCATTTTGTTGTGGGGTATATGGTGTGGTCTTTTGGTGTGCTATGACACACTTCTTATAGAACAAATCAAATTCCTTTCCACGGAATTCACCACCATTGTCAGTCCTTAGCACTTTAATCCTCTTCTCTGTTTGTTTTTCCACAAGAGATTTAAACTCCTTAAATCTCTCGAAAACCTTTGATTTCTTCCTCAGGAAATATATCCATGTCTTCCTAGAAAAAACATCTATGAAGGAGACATAATATATGGATTTGTAACCGGGCCAAACACATCACTATGCACCGATTATAGAATCCCATTTTCCCTTGTCACTCCAGATGGGAACTGCACCCGACTTTGTTTCCCATATATGCAATGTTCACTAAAGTCAACTTCTAAACCACATTCAGGAAAACCTTCAACCATACATTTACTTTGCATAGATTTAAGTCATTTTTCTCCAATGTGTCCCATCCTCTCATTCCACAACTTGGTCGAGTCGAGTTCATCATGTCTTGTTGAGTCAGTTTGAACTGACTTGGCTCGATTCGAGTCGAGTTGTGTTGACATCGAGTCGAGTCGATTTCAACAGCAACAATTTTTGTTCCATGTAGTCGAGTCCAAATTCTCTAACAACTTGTACAGGGTACCAATCCAAACTCCTTTCATTAAGATCATCACACCTCTAACCATCTTGCACGAATCCTTTTGAAACAAAGTATGCACACCTACATCATTCATCTTGCTGATAGATATTAGGTTTCTTTCCAAACTCGGAATGTGTAGCACACCTGGAAGGGTTCTTTTCCTCCCATCCCACAGTGTCAGTCGAACTCTTCCCCATCCCACAATTATGGTTTTCGATTTTCCCCCCATGAACACATCACCCCCATCATATTGCTCATATTCACATAACCATTCTTTATGTGGTGTCATATGTTAGGATTCTCCTGAGTTGATCAACCAAACATATTGATCCAAATTTGTACTAGTCGACGTCAGATACACATCACCTCCCTTCTCTGAGGTCATCTTTCTCTCATTCGACTGCTTCTGATCGGATCCAGTACTCACTAGATCTCATGGCCATGATACAAATTCATTAAAATATCCTTCTACACATTTATCATTCTTCTTTAATTATCTAATATTCTCTTCATTTTCAAAGTATAATTAGAATTTACAAACTTACCTCTTGATTTGATTTCCATCTTCTACCAATTCTAGATCTTGTTTCCCCCCCTCCATTTTCTATCCATATTTAGTTTCTCATACCACTTATATGCATAGCCTCTCAATCTATCACAAGTAATTTTCACTCATTTGGGTTATTTAACCTCGTTGTGCTTAAAATAATATCACATTTCTTCAATCCACTTCATCAATTATTCTAGGTATGAACTTCCATAAAACTTCGACATCTCCATCTTCATTTGGTGTTGTTGCACATCCTTCTGTTCATATTCATCACTCTTCTAGATCACTTTAGCCATGACCTTCCCATCTACCAGGACAATTTGAAGGAATACATCCTCCTCATCATTTGTTGAGGAAACTTTTCAACGTCTTCGACTACCTCTAAACCAACATTATCTCTTTTGGTTCAATCCTCTCACTGCATGAATGCCTCTTCTTGCAATGTTGAAATTATCAATGCAACATGCACACTCTCTCCCTCTAGAATATTCATCACAAATATCTTTTGTTATTTTGCAATTCTCTCTTATGCTACAACATCCACTGCAACATATTTGCAACCTTTTATTGCATATTCTTCAACAAATCATCCTCTAGAACCCCTAACAAATACTCTTAAAGATTGGAGTTATATCCCGTCTTACAACATCTACCAAATACTACCATAGGAGGCATGATTCATTCACTCATTCATATAGCTCTACCTAGGATCATACCATTGTTGGAGTCCTCTACAATTATCATTTTTTTCCACTACAACTATTGTCTCGTATAATTCCCTCTTTTCTCACGGTAAGAATTCTACCAAGGTCTCTTATTTTTCGATAAAATTGTCCCAAATCCTCATATTCTAGTTGATCTTATACCACTTGATGTAGTGACTATGGTATACAATTCAAAGTCACACAACAAAAATAAATACTCACAGAACAAATAAAATTAAAATTCAAATAGCAAAAATTCACAACCAGAACTTTGAATTCTTTATTGTAAACATAGAGGATTTAAAAACCTATGAAACACATTACATCTCATAGAAAGATTTGAAAAAATACACTTCTCCACTCTCGTAGGTATCTACGACCATGGATAAAGGCCTCTTTCTGAACAAAGAATAAAAAATCTCTTTATCTTAGTTCTCAACATATTTAAAACAAATGGATTGAAAGTTGGTTTGTTACATGAAACCATTTGTTTCATCTTTCAATGGAAGAAATATGAAATGGATCCTTTATTGGCATAACACAGTAATATTTGACTCAAAATAGATATAAATCTCTCCATCATATCCTCATCCTGGAATGATTCTAGAGTTCGTCTCTTCTCCTCCCACAACCCCATCCATCATGGAACAAACAATGAACCCCCTTCCACACTCAACTTCCTCAACGCTGCCCACCTCAACCTTGGTGGAAGGCCTCACAACCTCTCTTTCTCCTATGCACTAAATACAATCATATGCTCTTTCTCCTATGCCCATAATGAAACCAACCTCAACTTCCATCATATGTGAGCGATCAACTAGCCAATCTCTATCTCTTGCTCCAACGACCTCACCTCTGCACCCTATGTCATTGAGGAGTCACTTCTCCTCTACCTCAATTGAACCTTCAATGATCATCCACTGAAGTGAATCCATGCAAGTTTCCTCACTCATGGATTTACCCAACCCTAATTCTTCCCTTTAATCACTCAAACCCTAATTCCTTCATCCCATCTAATCTATTTCCTAATATTCTCAATAAATCTAATAATCTTAACAACTGTATTAATTCTTTTAATTCATTTTATAATATTATCGTAACTGATTGCTTTCCAACCCTTTCCTCTCTTAAACCCACCTCATCCTCACCCTCCAATTCCAATCCACCACCCTCCACTGTAATTAATCTGTCTTCTCTAAATCTTGACTCACCCACCATGAGTCTCCTTAAAAAAGGATTTAATTATGAAATTGTCCCCAATTGCTTTCCTATTGAAGAAATTATTTTCTCCATCGAACCTATCATGCATCATCTTACCACACATGAGGCTGAAGATATTCAACAAGAGTGTGGTAGATTTCTTTGTCAAACAAAGATACCTAAACCCAATCTCTCCAAATAAGAATTTCAATCCATTTGACATCTTAACGAAAACCCTAATGTTATTATTCTCAAAGATGAAAAGGGAAATGACACTATCATCATGAATACCTACGACTACGAATCCAAATTTATTAGCCTTCTTTCTTCATCCTCATATAAACCTCTTTCCAAGAATCTAATCAATGCCATCACTAAAAACCATAAAAACTTCATCCTTGGACCCCTCCACTCAAAAGCGTCTTATTTCCCAGAACCCTCAAACTCTTAAGATCTATGGGAAACCTAAAATACATAAATTCATGTTCATGAAGCACTTGATCTTATCTCAAAACTTGTTGACCCTAAAACCCTCAACCTAATCAAATTATACCTCACCTCCACTTTCTTTACCTTCAAAGGAACTTTCTATGAACAAACTGAAGGCACATCCATGGGATCATCCTTATCCCCCGTGGTTTCCAACATTTTAATGGAACATTTAAAGCCTTAGACTTAAACATCTTCCATCTTAAACCCAAATGATAGTTTTGGTTTGTTGATGATACCTTAGTTGTATGGCCCCTCGGCCATGCTTTGCTAAATTCTTTCTTTAGCCACCTTAACAACATCTCTCCTCACATTCAATTTACCAAAGAAATCCAACAAGATAATTTTGTTCCTTTTTTGGATGTCCTCATCTCTTGTAAACCTGATGGTACCCTTACCCACTAGGTGTACCGAAAAAAGACACACATCGATAGATACCTTCATGCCCAGTCTCACCACCACCCAGCCCATAAATCTGCAGTTCTCAAAACTCGCATTACTTGAGCCATTCAAATATTTTCCCCTCATCTTTTGGATAAATAAAAATACCACCTCATCAATGCCCTTAGATCCAATGGCTACTCCACCTCCCAAATCACCAAATATTTTCACTCTGCCCTTCACTCTAGAAATAAAAGGCCCCATCCTCTACCTTGCCTTTAGCTCTCATCTCTATCCCCTACATCCATGGCGTTACTAATAATATTTCTAAGCTCTTAGCTAAAAAGAACATCAAAACCCTTTTTAAACCCCATAAAACCCTCAAACATTTTTTTAGAACTGCTAAGGATAAATATGACCCTATGATAAGCCAATGAGTTTATCAAATTCCCTGCTCTTGCGGAAAAGCCTAGATTGGCCAAATAGGTCATTCAATCAAAACCCATATTAAAGAGCATATAGCTAACACTCTCCACACCAACATCTTTAATTCAACAATCACATAACACACCCACACTTCCAAACATCTTATATGTTTTGACCAAGAAAAAATCCTTGCATCAACACCTTCTTACTCCTCCCATATCAGTCGGGAATCTCTTGAAATCGAAAAACATCCAACAACTTTAATCGGGAATATGGATATAGACTCAACCAATCATGGAAATATATCATTCTTTGCTTAGTTCGATAAACCTCTTCCTCTTTCTTATTTTCTCCCCTCTCTCTTATATCATTTTTCTCCTCTTGCGAGGATTTTCCCTCTCCTTTGACCTCTCTCAAAAATTTTCCTTTCTTCTCTATCCTCCATTATTTCGTCTTTACTTATCTGTCTTTTTCTTTATTCTCATTAAATATTTTCCTTTTCTCATTATCCTTCTTAATTTGTTCTTTTCTTTATTTCATCACAATCTTTTTCATTTATTTTATTATTTTCTCTTTCATTTATATTATCTTTATTATTTCCCTCCAACGACTATCATTTTTCATCCTTTTTCATTTACATTATTTATTATTTAATTAACGGCTAACCTTCCCCATATTTTTCATTTACATTATTTATTATTTAATTTCCTTCAACATCTCTCTCCAACGATTAATCTTCCCCTTATTAAATCCTTAACCCAACATACTTTTTTCAATCATTCATGGGGTCTTCACTCAATGAACTTGTGACATAGCACCTGCGTTCATCGGATATTAAAGAATACCCCTAATCTCACTAGATATTGATAAATACCTCCAGAAATCCTTTTGTTGACTCCCCATCCCAATACATCTTTCCAATAAAATAAACCTTATTTTTACTAGATACCCCATTTTATACCCCCAATACCTATAAACCCTTTGATACCCACATCCCCCCGCCCCCAAATACCTACAATATATTGACTCTATTTTTCACAATTAAAATAAACCCTTTATGAATGAAAGTGATAAGATATTGGTTAATAAGGTGAATCCTCCATGCGATCATTATTACAACTTATTTGTCCTTGATGATGGGTTGAGTGTCTGTTAGGATATTTAGACACTTAGGAGTTAGTAAGATCTACTTGGTCTATTGTGTCGTTAGGTAAACGTGTGTTTTCTAGTGTGTTTCTTTAGTATGCATTAGTATGTATTTGTAGTTAGGAAATCCGATGGTCACGGTATGTTCCTGACATATAGTGATCCGACGGTTCATACTCTCCTCGATCTTAACGACCATTGATCTATGGCTTAACACCTGATTGGTCCATGATATCTATTTAAAGAGCATGGAGGGTCATTTTCCGATGACCGATTGTGAGAAACTCTCTTGTAAAATCTCTTTGTAATATTTTTCTTTGCATTAATAAACTACTCCAAGTGGTCATGTTGGTTGGGGCTGTGGATGTTTCCCTGTAGGGGTTTTACCACATGAAAACATCAGTGTGTTGATCTTTGATCTGGTTATGTGAGTGGTTACTGAAGGTGTTCTTCCTATGTTGGAATACCTATGTTGTCGAACATGGTATCAGAGCCTGTTTGAAGACCCACTCTTATTGTAGATCGAGATTGTGAAGCTGAGTTTCCTCATCTCCACTTTCTATCATTTCCTTACATTTCTGGGCTGAGAGGACTATTCCATTGCGTTTGGATCACTCTTTTCAGTTAGGAACACTTTTAGTTTCACTCGAAAAGGTTTCCGTTTGCCCAAGATACGACCATTATAGTCAGATCCAAAGATCTGCGTATGCTCTTTGCCTCGTGCCTTGTGTGATCTAGACAAATTAGAAAAAAATAGGAAAAGGTGCATCTTCCAGGTAAGCTAATCGATATCTAACCCTTTTTGTCATTGAGAAGCGGAATTTTTTTCTTGTGTGAAAAGAGTTTTTTTTTAGCACGCTCTCCAAGGCCGTCAACAACAACAACAACAATTCTCCTTTTGAACATTACAATATGTTTTGCTAGATCATTTGGTTAAAAGTTGCCTTATTAAGTAAGAGGTCTTGAGTTCAAGTCTCTCTTTTGTTACCTTTTTCGAAAAATTTCATGCTAAAATTGTAAAGTGTATTTCACTTCAAGTATAAAAGTGAATCACTATAAGTAGCTTTAATATTTTATTTTAGAGTTATTTGTTTTGCATGCAACTTTTCTGTTATAAAGTAACTTCATTGTAAAAGTGATCCCCACTTCTCTTTATAAAAGTGGGTCACTTCATAAAGCAACTTACACAATCATGTGGTCATTTGGTTACCGATTGTGCCTTTTTTAAAATGGCATAACTCTAACATCGGAATTCCGTTTTCAGTGCCGTTTTTTTTAAAACCGCATAAATTTTTGAGCTCTTTCCATACAGATCATTAGTTTTAGTTTTTAAATCCACATTATCTGTATATTTATTATGGATTCTATGAGTATTGTCTTTCTTACCAGCAACAACTACTTCCAATGGAAATCTCATATGGAAGATTTATTAAGAAGTAAAGGCTTGTACCAGATTACCTTGGGAAAGGAAAAAACACCCACTGATGCTGATAAGAAAGCCAAGTGGGATAATAGGAATGATGAATCATGTGGACTAATCGAAATTTCCATCTCTCCCAATTTAAGGTACCACCTTCAAGATATTGATGACCCCAAAGAAGCTTGGAACACGATTGAATCTGTGTTTGGTAAACTCAATATTATTCGAGCACAACAGTTAGAAAATCAAATGTTGACCTTGAGTCCAAATGATTTTTCTTGCCTTGGAGACTATCTATCTAGGTTTAAAACACTCATAATTTTGTGTGAATAATGTAAGATAAAGATGGAGGAAGAGCGTTGCATCTATCTTATTCTTTCTAAGCTAGGTAGTGCATATTCTGTGTTTGTATCTACCTTTTATGCCACGAGAGAGGCTCTAGGGGAAGAAGCTTATGAAAAATCCACTCTTGAGTCCTTTTGTGCTTCTTTGATTCGAGAGGAAGATAATCTTGTACAATTTGGAGTGATCAACACTGCAGGTCCCTCCAACAAAGCCTTAGTTGCCCAGGAGAAAGATAAACCCAAGTATCCCAAGAATCAACATCCTCGCTATAACAACAAACAACATAAGGGTCCAAAACCTGCTCAGACAACTTCAGCTCCTACTGGTGACAAAGGAGCAAGATATAAAAGTAAGAATACTAACAAACATTGCAACTTTTGTGATAAATATGGTCATGATGAGTCCAAATGTTTCAATAAGATGGAAGCTTTAGAAGCAACGATGAAGAAGCACAACATTAGTATTGATTCTACTTCTTCTTGTCACAGACATGCACTTTCTGCTTTTGGTTTCTCCTTCAATTCAAATTCTACTACTACTTCTTCTTCTGATGAGTGGCTTATTGATTCAGGAGAATCTTATCATATGGCTAAGGATAAAACCATATTTTCTTCTCTAAATGAATGTGACACCAAGAAAATATTTGTTGGTGATGATAGATCTCTTAGTGTTGTAGGATATGGAACAGTTCAAGTAGATAATGGTCATTTCAATGATGTATTATGTGTTCCAAGTCTTTCTTGTAACCTTCTATCAGTATATCAAATCACTCATTCATGTGAAGGTAAAACCATCGAGTTTTCACCTCACCTAGTTGTAATCAAGGATCTAAAATATCCTAAGCATGTTCTTGCAACTAGAATTGCTGATGATATTACCGGGTTGTACAAGTTTGACAACTTTGGGTCATCGGCTTTTTCATCAGTTTTTGTTGCTCATAGCGATGACTTGAGCAAACTTTGGCATGAGCGGTTTGGTCATCTAAACTATCTCTCATTGCAACAACTATGTAATCAACAGATGGTGACTGGTCTTCCTCTTGTTTCATGCAGAGATGGTGTTTGTGTCGGTTGTGTTCTTGACAAACATCATCGTGACAATTTTGACAAACGTGCCTCTTGGAATGCCTCAGGTCCTTTGCAGCTTGTTCACAGTGATTTATGTGGTCCACTTTCTTCTCCTTCTTTTTCCGGGTGAAAGAATTTCTTAACTTTCATTGATGACTTTTCTAGACGTACTTGGGTTTACTTCTTAAAAATCAAGAGTGAAGTTTTTGACAAGTTTTTGGCCTACAAGGCCCTTGTAGAAAAGAAATCTGGACATCAAATTCAAAGGTTAAGTACAAATAATAGAGGTGGATATGTGAACAATAATTTTACAAGCTACTGCACTACACAGGGAATCCAAATGCAACACACTGTTCCATATACACCTCAAAAAAATGGTGTTGCTGAGAGAAAGAACCACACATTAAAAGAAATGGCTAATTGTATGATCCAATCTAAGGGATTAAGTCTAAAGTATTGGGCGGAAGCCATCAACTGTGCAAATTACATAGTAAATCGCACTCCCACAAAGGCTATTAAAAATGTAACACCGGAAGAATCTTGGACTAAAATTAAACTAGATGTAAGTCACTTCCGTATATTTGGCAGTATAGCATGGGCTCACATTCCTGATGAGAAAAGGAAAGCGTTGTAGCCTAAACGTGAGAAGTGTATATTTGTTGGTTATTCTGAAGATGTCAAAGGTTACAAACTTCTTCAATCACATTGTAATGAAATTATTATTAGAAGAGATGTTAAATTTGATGAAAATATCTTGGCCTGCTAGCCTAATTCGACGATGGTGCCTTCTTCGACCTGCGAGCCATCTTCGACATTTGTGCCTTCTTATGATCTGGTTTCTTCTTCAGATGATGAAAGTGAGGATGAAAATCCACCTCCTCCTGCTCACCCTCCTCCAGATGAGTCCTTTGAACCTGAACCAACACCAACTCCACCGCTTCCTAGATGGGTCCATTCAACACGAGAAGCAACTGGTGATATTGTCGGTGATCCTTCAGATCAACGTCGGAAACGTTCACAGTTCCAGCGAGCCTCTTCTCTTTTGGATCAAGTTTTAGAAACTCATGATCCAGAGACATTTACAGAATCTTCAGGTCATCCATATTGGGATACAAAAATGAATGAAGAGTATCGTTCTTTAATTGAAAATGATACTTGGGATCTTGTACCTCTTCCAAAAGGAAGAAAACTTGTTAGATGCAAATGGGTCTATAGAACTAAGTATGCATCAGATGGAAGTGTTGAAAGACACAAGGCTTGGTTAGTTGCCAAAGGATTTTTCTAAGTTGAAGGAATTGACTATAATGAAACCTTTGCCCCTGTAGCAAAAATGAATTCCATCTGCCTTGTTCTCGCCCTTGCTACTTCACATAAATGGGAGGTCCATCAGATGGACGTTAAATCCGCCTTCTTGCACAAAGGTTTGCAAGAAGAAATCTATATGGAACAACCTCCTGGCTATGTCTAGAATGACTCTAGCCTTGTTTGTCGCCTCAAGAAATCTCTTTATGGTCTCAAGCAAGCTCCCCGAGCTTGGTATGCCAAAATGGATAGCTTTCTTATTTCCATTGGATTATCTAGATGCCATTATGATCCTAATGTATATACCAAGAAAGTAGGAAGCCATCTCATAATCCTTGTCCTTTATGTTGATGACCTTATCCTTACTGGT
>ML801518.1:113866-138725 GCA_009831015.1 Picea engelmannii | reverse complement strand
TAGTGACTCAAAACTTTTAAACCATGTGAAAACCAACCTTAAGAAGAAATTTGAAATGACAGACTTAGGGTTTTTGCACTATTTCCTTGGCCTCCAAGTTTTGCAAACCAATGAAGGAATTTTTCTTTCCCAGTCTAAGTATGATTTTGACCTTCTTCGTCACTTTCAAATGGACGATTCTAAACCAACCCCTTCTCCCTTCCAGTATGGATTCAAGCTTTCTGCCACCTATACTTCTCCTGAATTTGATGCCACCCTGTACCATCAGTTAGTTGGTAGCCTCTTATACTTGACTCATACCTGTCCTGATCTTTCCTTTGTTGTTGGTCTTGTTGCCCGATATATGCAAACACCCCATGAAATCCATTGGAAAGGAACTAAAAGGATACTTCTCTATGTTCATGGTACAATTCAGGTCGAGATACATTACAGTTCATGGGGGACTCCTTTATCGGTTAGTTTCACTGATTCAGATTGGGCCGACGACCTTGATGATCGGAAGTCTACTGCAGGTTATGTTTTCAGCCTTGGTTCATGACCTATCACTTAGGCCTGTAAGAAACAACAGGCTATTGCAATTTCTTCAGCAGAAGCAGAGTACCGAGCAACAATAAATGCAAGTCACGAAACCCCGTGGCTTCGACAAATCCTTTCAGAGTTTGGATTCCAGCACCAGCATCTGACCAGCCTTTGGTGTGACAATCAGAATGCCATCAAGATCACCAAAGACCTAGTTCAACATCAGTGTAGCAAACACATCGAGCTACACATGCAATTCATCAGAAAGATCATTCATGATCAAGTTATTGAAGTGCTCTTTTTCCCTACACAAGATCAAGTTGCAGACATTTTCACAAAGTCTCTTACAGAAGCAAAGTTTTCCAAACTTCAATCTATGTTAGGAGTTCAGGAAGTTGTCATTAAGGCGTCATATGTTTTGAAAACTCACACAAAGTTAAATCTCGAGAAGATGCATACACCACAATCTCTCATAAGTCAAATATATGTGAAATTTGAGATAATGAATTCTAGGCATTACAAACAGAGTGTAAATTAGCTTGAAGTGGCTCAAGGAAATGCATGCCAATATATACATAAGCACATCATGTGGATTCCAAGTTTCTATGGATAAATTTATAAACAATACATATGAAATCCATGTCTTACAATCCCTAAACTATTTTTTAGTTGTCCACAATAAATCCAAAAAATCAACACTTTCGCTTGTTTCGTCAATTTTGACCGGTTTTACTAAAATGTGTTGGAAAACTGAGAGGGGGGGGGGGGTGAATCTGTTGTTACTATGCTTAAAAAATTATGCCCATTTTAAAATATTTACAAAAAACTTAATGACGATCACAATAATGCAGGGAAGTAAGCAATATAATATTCAACATCAATCACACACATGAAATATACAGAGACAGATATTTCCTGAGGAAACCCATAAAGGGAAAAACCTCTTCTTATTGATATGATAAGTAATCTTTATTTTCTATACATTATCATTCTTATGATCTCCAACTTCTCTTAAGGCTACAACCTCTGTTTTACAAATAACAACTTGTTGAGAGCACCAGCTCTCTAGTTTCTCTAGCACCCACTAGAAGGAAGCACCAACTGGATGGAAGAACCAACTTCCAGTTACACATGCACCAACCTGTATATAAGAGAACAATAGTTCTCCCTTGCACCACCCTACCACCCTGGTTTTTCTGGATGTAACCAGATGGAAGCTACAAATCCCTGTGTTCAAGCACCCACTTGAAACTCTGAGGACAACAATCCTCCCTAACACCTCCCTACCACCCTGAGATTATCATATTTTCTACTGTAATTTATATAGTGATACATTATTTAATAGTGGCTTACCAGTCTCATCACTGCTCCGCTCTGCCTGCATCAGTGTCTTCCTTCTCGCATCTTCTTCAACTTTCTGTTCTTCTGCTCTGTCTCTACATGCACACCTCAACTTTCTCTTCCTCTCTCAGATATGCATTTTAGCTTCTGTGCACAGATTCTCAACACCTTTTATGCGCATGAATAACTATCAAAAGAAGCAACCATCGCTTCTCTTTTCTGCATTTATTTATCATGCCAAGTCCTCTGCTAGATCATCTACGCAACTCATCGTCTTCTTTGGTGGTTATTCCGAGTCTGTTCATCATCAGTGGCTTATCCTAAGATTCTTTGCTTTGTCTAGTAATGCGACCCTTCGTCTTATCTGTCACAGTTGAGATTATCCTCTCTATTGCAGTTACAGACTTCAACACTTTTCCATATATCAATTGTCTTTGTGATGAGTCCTCATTTCACTGTCAGTTACCTCGAGACTCTTTATCTCCTTTGGCGATCACCCTGCAACTCCTCAAATTCTATGGTAGATACAAACACTTCGTTCTGGCAGTTACAACTAGTCAATTATGGCTTCTTTGGCTTCTAAGCCCCTTCCTTCACGTGACCACTAGCGGTGACCAAACACCTATTCAAAATGTGCTTCATGTTCTTGGTCTAGCGAGAACTAGCTCCCTATTTTCATGATATGACCTTGGGCTATGAACTTCACATGACCACGCGATTGTGGGCATGTCCATAGCCATTTTGAGGACAACTTGCTTTTCACCCCACAATTCACTACGAGCCTCCACGTGTCCTTTCTCCAAAACCGTGGTTTTGATTACTGCCCGCTCATGAAAAATTAAGACCCGAGCATGTTCTGGCCCCGTATTGCGACGAGACTGTTGATCTCATGATCTTGACGGTGCTCCTGAACGGACGGTTCAGATTTGATATTTACATTCATCCTTTCATTGTTGAATTTGACGGCTAGAACTTAATCAAACATTGAGATGGAAGGCTGTCAGAACTTTGCCCTTTAGAACTTTGAGATTTCAACTTTTCAAACTTACACTATCCTTCCACTGTACTATGATCAACAGTTGAGAATACACTCGAAGTGATCTTTCAGATTGGACGACTCATGTCCTTGCTGAGGTGGTTTGCTGACATGGGTGAGATGAGTAGGCAGTGAAGTGGAGTGTGACGTGTAGTGGGTAGTGGAGTGTGACGTCAGAGTGTGGAGGTGGTATGTATGAGTGGTTTGGTTGTTTTCTCTGAGGGGGTGTTAGACGGTAAGTGGTTATGAGCGAGGGGGGTCCGAGTTAACATGAAGGTGACACGTATGAGGGTTCCACATGGAAAATACCACTAGATCAGACCCCCCCCACGGTTATAGGTATAAATACCGGGGGAGTCCGATATGCCCTGTCGACCGTAGATCTGAGTCCCCGATTCTCGTCCTTTGAGATTAGCGTGCCCTTTTCCTAACTTATCCCATCCTTCCACTTTAGAGTGATCTGATGACTGAAGTTTACTTCGGATGATTCGATTGTCAAGGAATCATTTCGGCTCTCCGGCTCTTCGAACTTCAGATATTTCAAATCTCAAACTGATGCTCTGGATCAGACGACCCAGATTCACTTTAGACGATATGACTCTTGAGATCTTCTTCGCACGATATGATGACTAAGATTTACTTTGGATGATCCGACGGTCAAGAATTCATTTCGACTCTCCGGGTCTTCGGACTTCGGGGATTTCAAATCTTAAACTTGAAATCTCGAAGTGATTTCTTTGGAGCTTAACCTCCTCACTTCTTTATACCCAAAATGAATGACGTTCGTTGGATCGAGATCTTAGATCAATGACCTGATCTGTATGCGATGCAACTCTTCTATCTTATCCTATCCTTCCACTTAGAATGATCCAATGACTGACGAAAATTTGCATACCTCGCTTATCCTATCCTTCAACTCGAAAATGATCCGATGGATGACAAGAATTTGGGTGATCATGATCTCAGATCTCAACCCTTTCTTATCCCGTCCTTCCACTAATTCAATCCGACGATCATCACATTTTCTCTAGATCCGATGGTCCACATTCATTTTGGATGTCAAGCTTCGGGCAATTCAACTTTCAAGTTGCCAATTCTTCCGAAGTGAGATTCCCTAAACGGTAACCTCCCCGCAAGTTTTGACATGAACCAGATGTTGTTCGTCGATCATGTTCTTAGATTGACGACTCGATCTATATTCGGTGCTGCTCTTCTGGCTTATCTCTATAAGGTGACTTCGACCCTCATCCTTCCTCTGAACACTTCCAAGCCTCTATCCCTCCTGAGCTTGATTCCTTTTCCTGTTTGCTATCGACGTTGTTGTTCTTGCCATCAACGACAAGCACACGCTTTCTTGTAAATTATTCCAACAATATCCCCCTTTGGCATTGATGGAAACCCTAAAAGGATGCGCTATTATTCTTGGACCTCCAACTGTAGCATCCAGACCACTCCTTTTCTCCCCCTTTGACATCAATGTCAAAGAAAACATGCTCCACCTGAGCTATTGTAGTACTTTGCAGAGGTATCAGATATTCAACCAACACATAATCCCCATGACAGGATGGACTCTCTTAGGTGAGAGAAGGGATGACACCCAACTTCTGATGGAGATATTCAAATGATGTTTTGGCCAGGGTTCTAGTAAAGATGTTTGCAATTTGTTCTGTGGATGGAATATAATTTAGTTGAACAGTTTTGTTTGTAACCTGCTCTTTGAGAAAATGATACTTTATTGGCATATGCTTCGTCTTTGAATGGAGAACAGGATTCTTCGAGACACTAATGGTACTGGTGTTATCATAGTGAAGTGGAATGGGATCAATATAAGTTACCTTCACATCTGCAAGAGTTTGTATCATCCATAAGATCTGAGTGCAGCAAGTAGCAACAACAATGTACTCTACCTCTTTAGTTGATAATGAAATAGATCTCGGCTTCTTGCTAAGCCATGCTACTAACGAATCACCTAAGAAGAATGCATCTCCACTGGTGCTCTTTCTCTCATTCAAATTTTTTTCCCAATCAACATCTGAATATGCAGTTAATTGAAAATTCTGATTTTTGGGATACCAAAGACCATAAGTCATTGTACCCTTCAAATATTTGAATATCCTTTTGACAGCTACTAAATGAATTTGATTAGGATCATAATGATAACGACCTACCATTCCAACAACTTGCATTATATCAGGACGAGATGTTGTGATGTACATAAGACTGCCTATCATTGATCAATATGTTCTTTGATCAACATCAGGTGAAATATCATCATTTCTGAGCTTGCAACCAACCACCATAGGTGTACTAACAGGAGAGGAGTCTTCGATCTGAAACTTCTTTAACATCTCTTTCAAATACTGTTCTTGAGAGATAAATATCCCTGCAGAATTCTGATTGATTCGTAAACCAAGAAAATATGACAGTTCTCCTATCATGGACATCTCAAACTCAGTCTGCATTGAATTAGCAAACCACTGAACTGAAGGGTCATTAGTGCATCCAAAAATAATGTCATCTACATAAACCAAAACAACTAATAAATCATCACCTTCAGACTTTATGTATAGATTACTGTCAACAATACCTTTCTTCAACCCTTTGTCCTGTAGAAATTTGTCCAGTCTTTGATACCAAGCTCGTGGTGCCCGTTTCAGTCCATATAATGCCTTTTTTCAACTTACAGACATAGTCAGGATTATATGTCAGTGAAAATCCTTCAGGTTGCTCCATGTATACTTCTTCTTCTAGGTCTCCATTAAGAAAAGCTGACTTAACATCCATTTGATATACTTTAAAGTTCTTATGACACGCATAGGCAAGAAACATTCTGATGGCTTCCAATCTTGCCACTGGTGCAAAGGTTTCATCAAAATCTTTTCCTTGAACTTGTGCATACCCCTTATAGACCAATCTGGCTTTATTCTTAACAATTTTTCCTTGTTCATTCATTTTATTCTTAAACACCCATTTGGAGCCAATCACATTCTTATTTGCAGGTCTAGGAATAAGCTCCCAAGTATTGTTCTTCTCAATCTGATCCAGTTCCTCATTCATTGATTTTAACCAATTTACATCTTCATTGGATTCATTAAATTTCTTGGGTTCCACCATGAATATTAAGGATATATGTGATTGCTCGGTGTCTTTGATTATCCTTCTCTTGGTTTGTACACCTTTGTCTTTCTCACCAATTATCTGACTTGCAGGATAATTCTTTTGAGTAATTTTGGAGGAAGGATTTGATGTTGTCTGTTGATTTGAGTCTGCTTGAGTATTTGTATCTTCGTCTGACTCAGAGTCTTCTTTTTATGATTCTTGGACCTGCTCATCTTCAACTTCAACTATATCCTCTGTTGTTGATTCAATATTTCTCACTTCTCTTGCTGGGACTCCTTCATCAACTTTTATGTCAATGCAATCAACCAATTTATGCAACCTCTTATTATAGCATTTGTATCCTTTACTGTTTGTGGCATACCCTAAGAAGATGCCTTCATCTTCCCTGTTGTCATACTTGCCAAGGTTTTCATTATTATTCTTTATGTAGCACTTACTCCCAAAGACTTTGAAGTGTTTGATTGTAGTAGATCTTCCATGCCACAGTTCATAAGGTGTTTTGTCACTGTGTGGTCTGAGGTGAGCTTTGTTAAGAATATGGATTGTTGTGTATATTGCTTCTACCCAGTAGGTTTGACCAATGTTCTTCTCATTCATCATTGACCTGGCCATTTGCTGAACTGTTCTATTTTTCCTCTCAAATACTCCATTTTGCTATGGAGTTCCTGAGATTGTGTATTCTCTTTTGATCCAATGTTTATCACTGAATTCCTTGAAATCACTTGACATAAATTCTACTCCTCTGTCTGATCTTACAAACTTTAATCTGTTGCCTGTTTAATTTTAGTTAAAGCCTTAAATATTTTAAATTTCTCAAATGCTTCAGCTTTTTCTTTGAGAAAAGCAACCCAAGTGAGTCTGGAGTAATCATCAATGATCAACATGAAGTAGTTTCCTTCCCCATGCCTTCCTGTCTTGATGGTCCACATAAATCCATATGAACTAATTGGAGTGGTTTCTCTGTTGAATTAGAGTTCTTGGATTTAAACTGTGTCCTGGTTAGCTTTCCTACTTGGCAGGATTTACACAAAGAATCTTGTGGCTTTGATATTCTTGGAGGATATTTTACTGCCTCAATATTTTTGAGCTTGATTAAGTGGTCAAAGTTTATATGTCCAAGTCTCCTATGCCATAACCGACTCTCATCATGTTTTCTTATATGACACTCTTCTCTATCTTCTTTCAACACATATACATTATTATATGTCCTTATTCCTTTAGCCACCACTTGTTTTGAGTTTACAGACTTTATCTTACAATATTTGGAAGTGAACACCACTTCACATCCTTTGTCACACATTTGACTTACACTGAGAAAATTATGTTTCAACCCATCTACAAGCAGGACATCCTGGGATTTTCCTTTGCCATTACTTAAACTCACCATCCCTTTACCCTTGATTTTACCTGGTTCATTATTTCCAAAGGTCACATTTCCTGTTTTTCTTTTACTTATAGACATAAAATTATCCTTGTCTCCAGTCATGTGTTTGGAACATCCACTATATATATACCAAGGGTCCTTTTGTTTTTGAGCTGAAAGTACTAGACCACATTTTTTTATTGTCTTTCTTTTTCCATGTGCTGGCATTTTTAGCAAAGGGTTTTATCTTTGTATTTGTTTTGTAATTCTTCATATGGTAGTTTGCTACTTTGTGGCTGAAGTTATGACAGTTATAGCATTCGAGCTCATTGTTCAATAGGTCAAAGTGATTGGTGCAACTTTTCCTACTCATTGGTTGTTTAGTTCTATGTTGCAAATATTGTTTATTTCTTGATCTCCTCAGTTGCATGTCTCTAAAATTAATTTGACAATTTGCAATCTTATGACCAAAATTAGAGCAGTAAAAACAGTAACCATGAAAGAAATTTTGGTACCTGAAGGATGGCCTTCTTCTTGGTATTTTTTGCTCCATCTTCTGATATCTTTGTTTTTTATCAGGGATCATCTTATCTTTTGGTGATAGAGTACTCACATGGTCTGATTGTCTGCTGACTTGGAACTTGATCATCTTTACTGGCTCTTTGCTTTCTGTCTGTTTGCTTCTTGAACCAATTACATAACCTAAAACAATCTTCAACAAAGGAGATCTTTGTTTGCTCAGAATGTCATTTAGTTCTACTGAGGCTTTAATGCTTGGAATATTTTGGAGATAAAATTCTTTAAACTTCTCCATCTCTTTTCTGGTTTTTACTACCTCTTCTTCCAAGGCTTCACATCTTGACTTCATTTCTGATAACTTCTTTTTCACAATGTACTCTATTTTCTTTGCCTCTTCTAACTCCACTTTAGCAAGGCGAAGTCTTCATCGGGTTTTTTACCATTCTTTTCAAACTGCATCAACAACTGTTTTTGTTTTCTCTTCTTAAGTCTGAGTCTGTCAATCTCTTCTAAATAACTAATTAGTTCACCTTCCATATCAACCACAACTTCTTCATCATTAACATCACTTCATGTGTCTTTATTATCATAATCCTCTTTGGCCATAAGCATAAAGTCATTAACCTTATCTTCACAGGAAGAGTCACTATCTGTGTCTTCTAAAGAGTCATCATTGTTTACACATAAACTTTTCCTTTTACCAAATCTCCTAGGTTTGTACTTCTTTTCACCTTCAAAATTATGATCCTGCTTCTTGTGTGGACACTTAGATGCAAAGTGACCTATATTTCCACAGTTAAAACACTTGAAGGGAAACTTGCGTTGATACTTGCCTGATCCTTTCTTTAGTCTTCTCACAAATTTTGATTCAATTTCATCAGGCTCAGATTCCTCATTCTTATCTGCTTTAAAATATGCTTCTCTAGTGGTGGATTTATATTTACCTATCCTCATTTCATCTGCAGTCAACATTCCTAGAATTTGATCAAAAGCCAAATATTTTAGATCATTAAGTTCTTCTATAGTAGAGACCTTTCGGTTGAACCTATCTAGTAGAGATCTCAAAATTTTCTGAACTAAAGAGGCTTCCTCAATTTTTTCACCAAGTGCTTTCATTGCATTTACTAGTTCTTCAACTCTCAAAAAGTACTTCCCAACAGTTTCATCTTCTTTTAGATGTATCTGTTCAAACTATACTCTGTAGGTTTGAAGCTTGGCATCCTTTACCTTTTCATTACCTTCATAACTGTTAATGAGTTTGTCCCACATGTCTTTGGCAGATTCTAAGTGCATAACTTTTACAAATTCTACTTCTGCAAGTCCACTCAGAATAACATTTATAGCCTTAGCGTTGAAGCTAAATTCTAGCTTGTCATCCTTATTAGCTAGTACAACTGGCTTTACATAACTAGTCTCTACCACATCCCAAACATCTGCACCTAAAGCCATTATGTAGGTTCTCATCCTATCTTTCCAGAAGGCAAAGTTTGTTCCATTGAATAGGGGGGCCTTATTGGTTGAAGTTCCTTCATGGATTGACATGTTTAAGATTACTGATCTACCTTTAAATAAAAGGAACCAACTCTGATACCAATTGTTGGACAACTGAGAGGGGGGGTGAATCAGTTGTTACTGTGCTTAAACAATTATTCCCATTTTAAACTCTTTACATAACACTTAATGACGATCACAATAATGCAGGGAAGTAAGCAATAGAATATTCAACATCAATCACACACATGCAATATACAGAGACAAATATTTCCTGAGGAAACCCATAGAGGGAAAAACCTCTTCTTCTTGATATGATAAGTAATCTTTATTTTCTATACATTATCATTCTTATGATCTCCAACTCCTCTTGAGGCTACAACCTCCATTTTACAAGAAACAACTTGCTGAGAGCACCAACTCTCTGGTTTCTCTAGCACCCACTAGAAGGAAGCACCAACTCCCTGAGTGTTCTAGCACCAACTGGATGGAAGCACCAACTTCCAGTTACATAGGCACCAACTTGTATAACCGAGAAAAATAGTTCTCCCTTGCACCACCCTGGTTTTTCTTGCTGCAACCAGATGAAAGCTACAAATCCCCGTGTTCAAGCACCCACTTGAAACTCTGAGGACAACAATCCTCCTTAGCACCTTCATACCACCCTGAGATATTAATCTTTGCTACTGTAATTTATACAATGATACATTATTTAATAATGTCTTACCAGTCTCATCACTGCTCTGCTATGCCTGCATCAATGTTTTCTTGCTCGCATCTTCTTCAACTTTCAGTTCTTCTTCTCTGTCTCTGCATGTGCACCTTGAATTTCTCTTCCTCTCTCAGATATGCATTTTATCTCCTGCGCACAGACGCTCGACACCTTTTACGCACATGAATAACTATAAAAATAAGTAACCATCTCTTCTCTGTTCTACGTTTATTTATCATGCTAAGTCCTCTGCTAGGTCATCCACCCATTCATCATCTTCTTTGGCGGTTATTCCAAGTTTGTTCGTCATCAGTGGCTTATCCTAAGATTGTTTTCCTTCTCTGGTAGTGCGACCCTTTGTCTTCTCTGTCACAGTTGAGCTTATCCTCTCTGTTGCAGTTACAAACTTCAACACTTTTCCATATATCAATTGTCTTTGTGATGAGTCCTAATTCCACTGTCAGTTACCTCGAGACTCTTCAACTCCTCTGGCGATCACCCTGTAGCTCCTTGAATTCTCTGGTAGATACAAACACTTCTGGTAGTTACAACCAGTCAATTATGGCTTCTTTGGATTCTAATCCCCTTCCTTCACGTGACCATCAGCGGTGACCAAACGCCTATTCAAAAGGCACTTCACGTTCTTGGTCTAGCGAGCACTAGCTCCCTATTTTCACGATATGATCTTGGGATATGAAATTCACATGACCACACGATTCTGGGCGTGTCCATAGGCGGTTTGAGGGAAACCCTCTTTTCACCCCACAATTCACTACGAGCCTCCACACGTCCTTTCTCCAAAACCGTGGTTTCAATTGCAGACCGCTCATGAAAAATTAAGACCCGAGCATGTTCTGGCCTCGCAATGCGACGGGACCGTCCATCTCACGATCTTG
The DNA here is from genome assembly GCA_009831015.1 of Picea engelmannii. Taxonomy (NCBI): domain Eukaryota; kingdom Viridiplantae; phylum Streptophyta; class Pinopsida; order Pinales; family Pinaceae; genus Picea; species Picea engelmannii. The sequence continues at coordinate 127,728 of ML801518.1, read as the reverse complement.
ACGGTGCTCCTGAATAGACAATTGAGATTTGATCTTTACATTCATCCTTTCATTGTTCAATCCGACGGCTAGGACTTAATCAAACATTGAGATGGACGACTGTCATAAATTTTCCCTTTAGAACTTCAGGGTTTCAACTTTTCAAATTTACACTATCCTTCCACTGTACTATGATCAACGGTTGAGAATACACTCGAAGTGATCTTTCATATCGGACAACTCATGTCCTTGATAAAGTGGTTTGCTAACGTGGGTGAGATGAGTAGGCAGTGAAGTGGAGTGTGACGTGTAGCGGGTAGTGGAGTGTGACGTCGGAGTGCGGAGGTGGTATGTATGAGTGGTTTGGTTGTTTGCTTGGAGGGGGTGTTAGGCGGTAAGTGGTTATGAGTGAGGGGGGTCCAAGTTAACATAAAGGTGACATGTATGAGGGTCCGACATGGAAAATACCACCAGCTCGGACCCCCTTACGGTTAAAGGCATAAATCTTGGGGTGGGGGGGGGGTCTGATATGCCCTATCGACCGTAGATCTGAGTCCCCGATTCTCACCAACTAAGATTAGCACGCCGTTTTCCTAACTTATCCTGTCCTTCCACTTTAGAGTGATCTGACGACTGAAGTTTACTTCAGATGATTTGATGGTTGATGATTCATTTTGGCTCTTTGGGTCTCCGGACTTCGGATATTTAAAATCTCAAACTGACGCTCTGGATCAGATGACCCAGATTCACTTTGGACGATCCAACTCTTGAGATATTCTTTGCACGATCTGACGACTGAGATTTACTTCGAACGATCTGACAATCGAGAATTCATTTCAACTCTCCGGGTCTTCAAACTTCAGGGATTTCAAATCTCAAACTTAAACTCTTGAAGTGATTTATCCAGAGATTAACCTCCTCACTTCTTTATACCCAAAATGAATGACGTTCGTTGGATCATGATCTTAGATCAATAACCCGATCTGTCTGTGATGCATCTCTTCTAGCTTACCATGTCCTTCCACTTAGAATGATCCAACGATTGACGAAAATTTTCTTACCTCACTTATCCTATCCTTCAACTCGAAAATGATCCAACGATTGAGGGGAATTCGGGTGATCGTGATCTCAGATATCAACCCTTTCTTATCTTTTCCTTCCACTAATTAAATCCGGCGGTCATCACATTTTCTATAGATCCGATGGTCCACATTCATTTCGGATTTCGGGCTTCAGGTAATTCAACTTTCAGGTTGCCAATTCTTCCAAAGTGAGATTCCCCGATCGATAACTTCCTCACAACTTTTGACGTGAACCAGATGTTGTTCGACGATCATGTTCTTAGATTGACGACTCGATCTATCTTCGGTGCTGCTCTTCTGGCTTATCTCCATGAGGTGACTTTGACCCTCGTCCTTCCTCTGAACACTTCCAAGCCTTTATCCCTCCTGAGCTTGATTCCTTTTCCTATTTTCTATCGACACTGTTGTTCTTGCCATCAATGAAAAACACACGCTTTCTTGTAAATCATGCCAACAAAATGGACACCCAAGCTTTGTTATAGGTCCAAATTTGGATTTTCAAGTTGTTGAGTGTTTCTCATGAAATCATTTTTTTATAATATGATTATATTTTCCATCAAAAAAATAACGTTGTAGAAAAACATGAAAAATATGTGTTCTTGGGAAAGAATTGCAAATTATGCTACAAAATCATGTCAAAATTAGTTATTGAGAAAAACCACGGGAAACATGATTTATTATAATAAGTATAATTCAATTCAAAATATTCATATGGCATTAATCTATTCTCAGGTGAAGTTATAAGCTCCCAAAAATGATAATTCTCAACTTTTGCCAATTTTGACCATTTTGAAGAAATGCACACAATAAAATGTTGCATGTTGGGTGAATTTTAAGGCATATAAATGATGTATATAGATTCCTTGCACCTTAAATGTTAATTAGGAATAATGAAAAATGACGAAAAAGACAAAATGAACTTATTTCATACAAAAATCAAGTTTTGGACAAGATAACTATCTTAGCCAGGGATGCTCTTGGATCAATAAACATCACAGAATTTATGGGAACAATCTTTCAAATAAGATGCAATGATCAGATAATCTATTGTGTAAATGTGTACAAATTTATTAATTTCAATGTTTTATTAATTTTATATTTTTAGATTATATATATTTTAAATAATATATTTTTTGATAAAAAAAATAATATTATATTAAATAAAACCATTATAATATATAATTAAAAGTTATATTTTAATTAAAATAAATTAAATTGATAAATAAATTTTATAAGTAGTATATATTTATATTTGTTTTTTAATTTCCATTTAAAATATTATTTTTATAACTTTTTGAAAAATTAAATAATTTATATGAAAAATATTAATTAGTAAATTATTCCATTGATTGAATATCAAAATTTTAAATATCCCATCCTTTATACACTATTTAACAATAATGTTATGTTTAAAGGATGATGATCATTTTTATGAAATTTCTAATTTCAAGAATAATTATATCATTTTCATGTTCCATAAGCAATCATCCGTGATTTGTAAAATGGCTTCAACTCCAACATATTAAACTTGTGATGTAAACATTATATTGTTATTCCAATTATTTAGGCATTGTGTTGAGTATTGAGTAGGCTTCGATCACTAGTTTCTTCCAGCATGAAAGTAAATCCATAAAAGGATATTAACATACAAAAAAGACTAGTTTGTTAGACATATTTAAACAAAACCTAAGTTTTGGACATGGAATTCATTCCTTTAAAGTTCCACTATATGTTCTTTCTCCATTTACAATTTTTGTTTATAAATGCTTAACTATAAAAATGTTATGTAGAGCTAGTCAAAGTACACCATTAACATTATCTAATCCAACAATACCTAATAACAAGGCAACCATAGTGGTCATTAGCCATTTAGAAATAGGTCAAGAATGACATTGAATTTGTCTTAGATACTTAGTAGCTATGATAATGATGTAGGAGCTCAAGCTCGAAAGATAAGGCATTGGAACAATAAAGCAAAAAGGAAGCCAAAGAAAAAGTAAGAGAAAAATAAAGCGCAAGCACAAGTGAAAGTACTACACAAGTACAAGATAGTGTATCCAAGTAGCAAGTGGAAAATATTTGAGGTGCAACAAATATGGATGTGTGAAAAGTAGTTTAGGCATGGAAGAAGAGTTATGCATAAAGGATTTGGACATGTCGAAAAAGCACCAAGGGACAAGGGGACGGAAAGGTTTGTTGTAGGAAGGTGCACATGGAAGATGAAGCAATGCATATGAGAACCTACGTGGGAGTTACAAGTATGTGAAAATTGACTGAGATAGATGTTAACTATATGTCAGTGGAGTAACCTATAAAAGTGATGATCTTGAAGGAGATCAAGTTGGATAGTATTCATACATTGTTTGGTAAAGGCCCTAAGTGTTTAGATAAGGACAAGAAGAAGAAGCTAGGCCAATGTTTCTCTTTAAGGAAGAACATCGGTTTAAGGTTCAAGACCAAGAGTAGAGAGTGTTGCAAATGCCAAGATAGTAGGGTGGGACTTAGGCATATTGGTGTTATATATGTAAATCCTCAAATATATTAATGAGGATGAGTAGAATAGTTCTTTGAAGATTTTTTGTCCTTGAATATTTTTGTGTGTGAATTTCCTTACTACATTTTTCCATAGAGTTACTAATTTTCTATTAATTACTTTTCTATGTAGATGTTTTGGATTTTAGAGTGCAAAAGGATCAACTATAAGAACACTTGTTGAAGGGACCTATTGCACATCCCTTGCACTATTTGGTATCATATCAAGGTATGATTATGGTAGATATTTTATATGTGGATAACCTCAAAATTTGTCATGTAAATTTGTATGCAACTACAAAGATAACACAAAGAAGGTAGATTATTTGTTGGTAGAAAATTGGAGGGGTTGACAAGAATAATATAGGAACTTGAAACTAGGAAACAAAGTGGAGAATCAAAAGAAAAAGTTTATGAACCAAAACTAGAAGATGAAGGTCAAATTGGACAAGAGAATGATCTTGTTGTGTAGTTGATCAAATTCTTATGAAATAGATGGAACACGAGAGTGGAAGTCTCTACTTACAATGTAAATGTGCCCATTGAAGCATTGGTAGATTGATTGGGTTAGATGGTGTGTTACTTTGAGTATGAGAAGATTGAAGACCCTCAAATAATTTGCAGGTTCAAGATTGAAATGATATGAAACATTATGGGGGGAATTTATATAGTATGAGCAAGTCCAAAAGGGAAATGAAAAGATAAGGACTTAGAACAATACGATTATGAAGATGCACAATAAATTATTTCAATTGGCATGATGGTGCCAATTCCCACAGGTTTGAGACTTGATCTATTTGCAAAGTATATCACACCCTCTACATTGCCATTCAATTATTCAAATAAATATTTTTGGAATTTCATGTGGCAAGTAACACCAATGTTAAGAAACCAAGCATCTCTCCAAGAATAAAATGAAGTTTTGAACAAATCTTCATTTATGCTAATGTTGCAATGAGAAATAAAAAAATAAATGGATTAGGGAGCTTTACCTGTCTTCTTTTTGTTGCTTCTTCTCTTTGATATTGTCCCATTGGATTTTGCATATTTTTTCTTCATGTTCATTCTTTCCATAATGAACACAATGAATATTTGATCTCTCACCTTGAATATGCCAACCCCCTGCTTCTGAAAATTCTTCTTTTTGTGTCCTCTCTTACCGTCTTCTCTTTAAGAAGAATGATGTGATTGATTCTTCCATTTTCTAGCAAGGCACATAGTCTCTCCATTAGGATGATATATCTTCTTCTCGAAAACCTTCTCACGTTTTACAATTTTCTCCACCAAAGAGTCAAAATAAAGGGACTTCAACTCGCCACTAGCTTGAAGTGATTCAACATACTGGGAATATGTGGGGTAGAGGGCCTTGATGAAGGTCATGAAAAAATTGTCTATATTTACACTAAAAACATCTATGTTTTGCATAATGGAATTGATTTCAGATGCTAAAGGCATGGGATCATTACCCTTCAAATAGAGATTGAAGAGCTTCAATTGCAATTGAACTAGCTCCAACTTTGAATGTGAATCACACGATTTCTTCTACTTCTTCAAAGAACCCCAAGTATTTTTAATAGGTGTGACGACTCACCTCTTCACTTACAGAATAAATAATCAAGGCATATGCTTTCTTATCTTTATTTTTCCATATCTATTGTAGGTTTGGTAGGTGCAGTATCTCCATCACAAATGCCATCCCAAAGATCATTGAAGATCAGAGTATGCTCAATCTTGTTTGACCATTCTGGATAATTCTCTTTTCCACTTAGCACCACCCCCACAATTGAAACAAGAGAATGCATTTTCACCAGAAATCAATTCAATATAAAGAGAGTATGATAGGGATATTGGGGAACCAACTAAGCATAATCCTCATCGTAACCCTTATGCAAGTCTCTGCACTCCCGATTCCAAGCCAAAATATGACATATTTGGAACATAAGGCAAAGAGGAATCGACTTGCACATTGTCCTCAACGTCCAAAGTGCTCTGGCATTCAAACTTATTTCTTTCATGTACTTGCTCTTGAAATCCTACATGAAATGATTCACCAAATTCAAAAACTATGAGCTCGATTATGGTGAAATGAGGAGTCATCCTTGATTGTCATGCTCCTGCTTTTAATAAATTTTAATATCTATGGGATCCCATCATAGTGGCCATGAGAGAGACATATGACCGTGTTCGGTTGCACCTAGAAGACTGATCCCACTTTGGTCGAGTGTTCAACTTCCATCAAGGGAAAAAATAAAATCTAATCTGACGCCCCTTGTTGAAAATAATTTTATTAGTGTTGTGGAACCTAGAACCATAGACTTCCTAGAAGCACAGGGTCTTCACTTAGTGAACCTATGACACAACACGTGCGTTCATGGGATATTAAATAATACTCATAATTTCATTATATATTAATAAATACCTCCCAAAATCCTTTTATTGAGCACCCTTCCCAATACATTTTTTGATGAAAAAAAAATAATTTTACTAGATACCCCTTTTAATACCCCCCAATACCTATAAACCCCATGATACCCTACATCCCCCCCAATACCTACAATATATTTACCTTATTTTTTTCAATTAAAAAACCCCCTTTATGAATGAACGTGATAAGGTATTGGCCAACAAGGTGATTCCCATGTGCCCAGAAGTCGAAACCAAGGCCAAAAAAGGTAGTGAAGCCAAAGAAGATGGTGACATAGCTGCCAAAGCTTCCATCATTGAGAGTTTATGCAAACAAAAACATAAGTAAAATAAAAACCCGTAGTATGCACAAGCCTGAACTTCGAATGGAGCTATCAATTATAGAGCGAATCCATGGCAATGCTAGAAGAGTGAATGACATAGTGAAAGGGAATGAGAATGCCAATAGGATCTTGAACTTCGAAGACAACAAGCAGATCCAAATCATGGAGTTATCAAAACCAACTTGGGCTTTAATACCACTAATAGGCTAGGCAATGAATAACTCCACACATTGAATTGCATTCCATTAAAGTGAGCCATACATGAATACAATCAAAAGTGAAATTTGGTTTCATCTTCCAAGAGGTTCAAACAAATATTCCTATTCACGTGTGACTCTTCATATTTCTCCTAAAATAATATTTACAATGTACCATAATCCCAAGAATTAGGTATCTAACATTATTTAAGAAGTTTTAATTTTTGTGTTTTTTTGTTGTCACATAGTAATGTAACATTAAGAGGGATGGTTGCATTATAATGCTCCAATAATAGATACAATCTAATGTTAAATTCATTTCAATATAAGTGAATATTAAAGTGATAGAAATAGGTTAAAAGATATTATTAAATAAGGTATTTAAGTTGGTAGCACAACTACCTAGCAAATGAAATATATTGTGATTAAGCCCATTGTGTCAAATTATTGCATCGTAATAAATGCATATCTTTTACGTGAGTTTGTTTCTATTATGACCTTTGTCTTTCCTGTATGATCCAAAATTCAACAAGGCTTCCACAAGAACACATTTAAGAAACCACATGTATTAAACATGCATCCAAATGTTAGTCATCCTTTTCTAAAAGGATAGGGCCCCAACCATCATTAGCAGGTTCCAGATCTATCAAAATGGGACCCCATCAATCAATAACAACATCTTTGAGTAGCTTCTCATTCTTCAAGATAATAAGTGAAAGCATAGGAAAATTCTCATTCTTGGGCCTTGGAGGAGGGTCATGTGACTAATTGTGATGACACTTTCACATATCTTAAGAAGCTCAAAACAATATCGCTATGTACACTAGGTGGACAAAGTATGATAATCAATGGGAGGTTCCCTACTCATTTTGGGTCTTATGGTGGCAATTATAAGATTAAAATAACAACATAAAAGACCCAAATGATATATATTATGCCTAAAAGAATAAAACATTACAAAATCACCACTTTGACATACAATAAAGCGTATGTCCTAAAATAGCCACGTGGCATAAAAACACAAAAGATAAAGCAATGACCATCAAGGCACACAAATAAGTGTTCACATGCTTCCATAAGAAAACCTTTAGGTAACCAACTGGATTAAACTTGCATATGAAGTAGCTCATCATTATCTTTATGGGAAACTCCCAACCATCATTAACAAGATCTAAATCTATGACAATGGGACCCATTGTATCATTCTCAACATCTTTAAGTGGTTTCTCATTATCCAAGATAGAAAGGAAAGAATATAAAATTTTTCATTTTAGGGTCTTGGAGGAGGCTTGTAAACCCACCTGTGGAAACTCTCTTTCCTCTCACAAACAACTGAAAACATTGAGACCAACGACAACTGTAAGATGAATATTTTTGCATAAACTATATAAATGTTAGATACCATGCCCAAAAGAATAATGCAATAAAGAAAATGACTTCAAAAAGGAACTTGGCATATACGAATCTATCTATAAAATGTTGTAGATATTCCACTAGAAAAATTCATCTAAACAAATCTTATAAGATTCTACAATCTCTTATTATCCAGTATTTACTTTAGAATTCAGATTTAAAATTACTACCTTAGTGCCCAAGATACGAAAATAAAATGAATTTAAAATGAAATAAGTTAAGAAAATAATACACCATCCACACAATGGACACGAGACGTACCCTACGAAAACTGCTTACGGGAAAAACCCAACTAGAAGGTGAGGCCTATGCCTTACTCTTTTCTTATTAGTTATGAAATGTATATACAAAGAAAGAGAACTCACTAATGGACATCATGGCCTATATGGCTACTATAGGATCTTCTACTTCCTCTATTCTACCTCAATATCCCACCCCCAAATCTTCCACCCAAATATGGAACAATAAACAATACAATAAGAATGAAACCCCTTCCTTTCCTAGAGATATGACATGGAGGAGGGTATATATGGGGTTAAATGTATATGTAATGAAGTAAATTTATATGTAATAATGGTTGGACCATACTCACATTTGGGTACATGGTGTGTGCTTTAGTTTCTTCTAACATTTTAAGGTTTTGGCACATAACATTTGTTTTCACAACATATGATCCTTAGGTTTAGATCCTTCAGATAATGAAATTTTTGGGAACTTGAGGAGACAACACAATACCTATGGTAAAAATTTCAAGTTCTGGTTCGCTATACTTTTGGAAATATAGCCTAAAGAAATTATGGCTTTTAACTAGTCCTGAAATTAGTCTGAAACAAGTGATCCTGGTAAAATAGTCATAATTTGTTTTAGACATCTTGGATAGCGAAATGTTTAGGGGCCATAGAATACATAGTGAAGTGCCTATGGTACAAATTTTCTATTATATTTCTCTATTATTTTCAATTTACAAGCTGTGAAAGTTAGGGTTTTTGACTAGTCCTCAAACTAGTCTCAAATGTGTGTTCCAGGTAAAAAAAAATATCTTATTCTAGAAAGCTCCAAATTTAGTGCCACCAATTTCATTGGAAAGAGAAAAAAACATAGTATTTTAGCTCTAAATTTCATAACCATATCATAATTTGGCCATGCGATATGATGTACAAGTTCTCTCTCTAGAAAGGGAAAAACATTAGTAAGATTTGGGAAAGTTACCATAACTTTCACTTGGCACATCAAAATTTGTTCAAACCTATGCAATTATAGAGAATAAATCTATAAATACTACATGCCAAAATTTTTAACTCAAAAGGTCCAAAATTTCAAAAATATATTATGATAGATTTTGCCCAATAGGATAGTCTCCAAATCAAGGTTTTAAAAGGTTTTTATTGGGATGTCCAATTAAGATGATTCAAAAGTTGTTGGATAGAGGAAAAACATGATAATATATTGGGAAAAACATGATAACTAATTGGGATAATGATTTCTAATCTATTAGGTCTGGAAATTGAGGGTTTGGTTTAGAACTTAATTAAAAATCAATGACAATACCTAACTTTAGTGGAGATGAAGATAAAAATTAAATGAATCTCGTGGAATGGTTGAAGATGATAAATAACATTGATTTGAGTTCTTTTGGGGCATGTTTTTCTTTTCGAGGTGAAGTGAGTTCTTTTGGGGCATTCTTTTCTTTTCGAGGTGAAGCTTCTAAGTAGTAGAATAGCCTTAATGAAGATACTAGATTCTACTCCATATGGGAAAAATTTTAAAAAATATTCTTAAATAAATGGATCAAGAATACAAAAAATGAGATGTATAAAATTAAAGATGAAATAAATGAAGCTAAAGAAAAAAATTCCAAATTATAGAAGGTTAATGAAGAGATGAAAGAAGAGCTTAAAAATAAGGGTGATCAATTGTATAAGTTGCAATCACTTAATGAATTACTCATTAAGGAGGTTAAGAACTTGAAGCAAGATGAGCAAACTTCAAAAGTATGAAGAAATATGTAGATTATGAAACCATAATTAAAAAACTACTAAACGAGGTCAAGATATTGAAAGAAGAAAATGATCATTGTCTCAAGAAAAACAAGGATCTTGAATGGAGAGACTACCAAAAGTCTTGAAAAGAAAATTTACAAGAATATTGAAAAAGCCCTAAATATGGGTGAGGTAAAATTAGAAATGTAATCTAGAATTGAGAAAGGAATAAATAAATTGATGAAAAGTATAACCATTCTGCTTTATAAAGAGAAGGAATACAAGATTCAAGAAGGTCTCAAAAAATAATTAAAGAAATGGATTGTTAGCTTCACAATGTCAAAGTCAAACATGATGAAATTATCTCAAAAGTAGGTAATATTAAAGGCCAAGAACAAAGAATAGAGGATTCCATTGTCTTTGAAAATAATACTGATAATATGGGTGTGCAGAGTGAAGAAAAGTGATCAAATGTTCAACAATATCGACACCCTCATTACCATGAAAAATTTCAAGAAAAACAAGAATATCGATATCAACATTATAAAAAAAGAAGATGGAATACTCATCAATATTCATGGAACAAAGCATCACAAAACCATTATTCAACATGATATTATTAAAGACAAACAACTATAACAAATTAGAGAATTTACAACAACAATACATGGAATTAAAGTAAAGGAAATTAGAAAACAACCAACCATCAACAATTAAGACCGAAAAGAATTGAGTTTGGATGGGTGGATCATGATCGATAGAAAGAAGAAAGAAAAAACATAAGGAAACCATATTACTTGGTTTCATCACATGTAAATCCTTTAACTACAAAGCTTTGAGTAAAAAATCTTTTTAAAGGAGTGTTAGTATTATATGACCCCAAGGGCGAAATATATGGAGTTAATGTATATGTAATGGGTTAAATGTATATGTAATAGAGACCAACCTAATAAAGGGGTTACATGTGCATTGTACGAATAGGTATATATAGAGATCATGTAGTTATCATTGAAGGAACATGTGATTTGGATGTATGAATTTATTAGAGTATTTGAAAGAGGATCTCATATTCTTTAATGAGTTATTGTGTAACTCATCTCTCTTATCTATGATTCTTGCAGTTGTGCTCCATGCTCACATTTGGGTACATAATGCTTACTCTAGTTTATTTTAATAGTTTAAGGTTTTGATACAAATACCTAATATTTAACATGGAGTGATATCCCTCTAGGGTTAGAGGTTACAATTTTTACATATCTCAACTCCCAATTAAGGTTAGGGTCTTGGACCCTTTAGAATCTTCTTGAAACTCCATGCATGACTAGCTCCACATGTGTGAGTAACGAAACTTGACATGACATCCACTCAATATCTTGGTGGTCAACATAATAGGTTAACTTATGGAACTCATAACCTCCTCATATGAACTCCAATTAAGGTGATCTTCACACTATTGGAAATATCTCGATGTATGTAATAGCATCAAAAAGTTGGGAACTTTGTTCACAAGGTTTTGACCCTGAAAATAGTCATCTAATGCCTCAAATAGGCTCCAAAATTTTCTAGACCCCAAATCACCAAAGCGGGTCCTACCCCTAAAATTGGCCCTACAAACTCGTAGCTCCATTTTTCCACCAAAAAAGTATCAAAATAGATGACAAATAATATAATGATCCATTTCAAATCATACCTCCCAATTTAGGAAGTATTTCAGACCCTAAAATATTTTAGTAAAAGAGGTTAGAAAATTTTTCCTTGACCTTCCTGGAGTACCATTTGACCTTGCTTGGAAATTTTCCTTTCAAACCAACCTGCCAAAGTTCATGCTACTCCCATTTGGTTGTTCTAAACCTCTTTTTAATTTTTTTTTCTTCTACTAACTCTGCCTAAGATTTTTTTGCGAAGACCCCTATGGTAGCTAAGACTTTCTCATCAATTTCTTAATCCAACATAGAAAGCTCATAAAGTTTTAGATTTTTCACATCCACTATTGATTAAATATACATATATGGAGGTAGACTGAGTTTGTATACATTATCACCCACCTTATACAACACTTCAAAAGAACCATAACATGGATCCTTGATCTTGTTATCAAGAGCCAATAGTCTTTCTTTGTTTAGATGCAACCAAACTTGGTCTCCCAACTTGATTGCTTTCTCATTCTATGTTGATCATGCCAAGCCTTGCAATTTTCCTATGACTTCTTCATTGTTTCTTGTACTTGCAAATGGATTTTCCTAACCTTATCAATGAATTTTTCAACCTTTGATGCTTCTCTTGTGGTGTTTTCTATCACTCCTTTCTATCCATATACAACATCTAAGGGGGAAGGTGGAAAATACCCAAAGGAAGTTTCAAAAGGGGATTTACTAGTAGAAATGTGAACTGGTTTGTTATAAGGGTGTTGAATATAAATCACATTTTCATCCTAGGTATTTGTATGATTACAATTGTAACCCCTTGTTGATAAGGAAGATTTTTTTACGATTTTTCAGTCAACCTCACGAGGATTAATCCCCCTGTATTTTTAAAGAGGTGGTACTCCTCTATTTCAAATAACATACAAGAAAAAATAAAATGCCTGAGAAAGGACCATACTTGTTCTTGAAATAAATATTCACATGCAAATAATGCCTGAGAAAGGACCAAGTATCTTATAGAAAGCAAATATTTACAATATGTTACAGGATTATAAGATAAAAGAGTATGCAATAAAATAAGACAACATTTTCATCACAACATTAATTAAAGTAGAACACAATATTCAGTGAAAGGGAAAAGAAAGTATGGACCGCATATGGCCGAGAAATTTAAATGACTATTTCATTAAACACAAATAAGATTTTGATAGACATATATTTGAAAATATCATACTTAGATTCAAAGTCTTGAAATATCAATAATGTTATGTCCCAAATTAGTTCTCTAGAAACCTCAAAAATAGTAGATGTCTTTAAATTAATAAAAAGTATTGTCTTGGATTACAAATAAATATTGTGTTTGTCCTTCAAAGAGGACTGGGATGGGGCTCCCATGGACCATGAAATCAAAAAGACCTGGAAGAAAAAAGAAAAACAATCAAAGGTCAGCCTTTTGTGCATGCACAATGATCTACATATACATGTTGACACAAATAAAAAGACTATCATTGTACAAAAATAAAAACTGAACTAAATAATTGTGATTAAACAATTCATTTCTTCTTTCAAATAGAAGGCACCAATTCAGTTTTGATTAGTAGCCAAGATACTTGAAAGTTGTTGACCAAATGTACTTTGTCACCCAATAGAGTGTCCTTCCATGACATGGATGCAAGGGGATACTAACCAAGCTCCGAAAACATAATTTGGAGTCTTGGCTCTAAGTAGATTAGCAAATACAAATAACTAAAACATATCTTTAAGATTCTCAACATGACAAGAAAGAAGGTATTTTGGCTAGGTGATGTTGATTTTTCATAAGCATTAGGTTAAGCATGAAGTTCATTCCATTTTATCATTTAACCATAACCATAAATGTTGCAACAACCAAGATCACAAGAAGAAGCACCATGCACAAGAACACAAAATGTATCCTGGGAAACCCTTCTCAACAAGGGAAGAAAACCCAACCAAATCCTTTGCTATAATCTTCAAGAGAAATACCTTTACCACCAAGAAATACCTAGCACACAAGAGGGTGCTCAAACCTGTTGGCAGCCAATTAAATTTTTTCAATTGTCTCATAAGCTGCCCACACCAATGTTTCACAAACATTGATTTTTAGTCGCAATTTTCATATGAACGATGAATTTATTTTTTGCGCCTTTTCGCACGTTTGTCTTCGCTAAGACTTCTAAATTGTAAGCATGGAAATTTCTCCTTTCGAGGTCACATTTTAAATCATTATCTGAACTGCCGATATCTTTTGTGTCATCAGGCTTATTGCGCC
>ML801518.1:90098-105697 GCA_009831015.1 Picea engelmannii | reverse complement strand
TAGATTGTAAATAATATACATTTGTGAATAATTGTAATCAAAGTACTAATTAGATGTTTGATTTGAGTTATTAGTCTTTTGTATATATAATAGTTAGAGTAGTTTATAGTTAGTTTTGCTTATTTAGATCACTTAACTTAGATAAGCTTTCCTCTTCGACTTCCTTAGGAAACCTTAGGGCGGCCAACGGAGCCGTTAAACCCGTCAGAGTGGTCCATTCCAAACGGCTTGGGTTATTAGACAACCCCGGACCGGTTCCACTCTCTTAATTGACGGATGGTCATTTTCGCCCGTCAACAAAACCCTATAACTCTAGCACCCAAGAGAGGTGCGCACCTTTTGCCAAAGAAGTGTACTTGCTGAAATTTCCAAACTCACAAGAAATATATGTTTCTACAATGGGAAATTTCCCTTTACTTATATTAGACTTGCCCTATCAACTGAAGTGTCTATTGGCACAACAGGGCGACCTCTCTAAGACATAATATAATAATAATAATAATAATAATAATTATTATTATTAATATTATCTAGATTAATTATCTTTTACATTTATTATTAGACACATTAAGGTAGGGTCAACCTGTACCCTTTACATAACAATTAGGGTTATAGGTAGGTCTGACTCTTGAACAGTATATAGAAAAGGATCTGATACACCCACTAGTGCTCATACACCAGGGGCACATCCATAGGGATTTCATAACTCTGAATCAATGCATTACACAGAAGAACCAGATCTTCACACGTTCATCTGTGCTCATCCACATGCACGTCCACTCTACAAATCTTATTTCCCACTGCCACACACATGAGAATCATCTGGAGTCTTCTTGTCAACTCTGCTGCTCAGAGGAGGCTAATGCATCATTTTCATTTCTGTTCTCATGAAAATGCACTCAACACTTTGGGATTTCACATGTTCACCTTGTGCTCAACCACATGCACGTCATAACTCAACAGATCGTCTTTCCCACTGGATAATCATCTGGAGTTCTTCTCAACTCTCTGAATGGAGGAGGTCATCTCTACGTTCCCAACTCTGTCTCAAGAATGAACCACGTACCCTTCTTAGGGGATTTCTCTTAGGTTTATAAGTTGAGATAAAGACTTCACATAGCTACAATGATCCACAACTCACAGGTTTGTAAGCTGGAGAATGTCTCACATAGCTGAAATCATCAACACTCCCTCTCAGCTAGGGAGGCATTATTCATCATTCCAAGTCTCATACGATGTTATCTGAATTTTGTTTTTGGTTGGAGTCATTAGTACTCCCTCTTAATTTGGAAGGCATTTTTCACCAAGTCAGTCTGGTGCAGATGTTGGTAATATGCTCATGTGTAGGAAGGTACTACATGTGTACGATTTTCCTCTGCATCATATCTTTGATATAAGAATATTTCATCTCGTCGTGTTTCGATCCAATAGGAAACACTGGGTTCTCACATGGCTCTTGGTTATCATCATAGGATCCATCTCATGGTCAAGTAAATATGTTAGGATCTTGTGAAGCCACATTGCTTCGCACACTCACTGCTACATACTCTGTCTATGTGGTACTCAAGGTCACAGAGTTTTGTTTCCTGCTGCATTAGGAAACCATGGAAAAAATTCACGGTAATACAACAAGTGGATGTGCTCATTGGTCCACTGTACTCTCTGCTCAATATGTATCGACAAAGTCTGCAAACTCAAGTTCACACTTGGAGACATATCTCAGGCCATGTGCCTTGTATATATCTCAATACATGTTTTACTATTATCCAGTGAGTCTATCTCAACTGACTCATGGATTGACTAAGAAAATTCACTACATAGCATGAATTAGGCCTGGTGTTAACCAGATACATCAATGATCCAATCAACTGTGGTTCATTCTTATCTGAATTGTTGTCATTTATTTTCTTTGATTTAGGAAAATCTCATTAGTCCTCTGTCATTTATGTTTTCCTTGATTTAGGAAAATCTCATTAGTCCTCTGTCATACTTCTTGTTCCAAGAAATGGTGTATCATACTCATATCTTTCTTCTTTAAATCATAAGTCAAGGCCTACTTGTATTCAACAATAAGGCTTTCTGAATAAGTAATCAAAATCAGGCTCTCAACATTGTAATGATTTTGGATCAACAACACTCTTAAAAACAAACTCATCAAGAATCCATTCATATGATATAGTTTCCAACTCATGGATGGTAGTATGGATGAAGGTGTATTGGGATTATTGAATCATGTGTCATATCATACACAACTCCCTTTGTTTGTGAGAAACCTCTGGCTATAGATCCTGCCTTGAATTTCTCGACACTTCTATCGGTTTCATGCTTGATCTTATAGATCCACTTAGAAGTCATCACAGATTTCTCTTCTGGTCTCTGAATAATATCTAATAAACCATTATTTTAGGACATATTGGTATGCTTATGTTATGGCATCTTGCCATACCTATTCTCCTGTTTCTTTTCAAAGACAAGGAGGCTCAACATCAATGAAGTGGATCATGACTGAAGGATAGCTTAAGAAACTCTTTTGCTTTACCAGGATGTGCCTTGAGAGATTTGTATGTTTCTCTGCCTCTTTGCAGAGTGAGTTTAGGTAGGAATTTTATGCTCTACTGCAATATATCTGAATATATTAACTGGAACAACTGGATCATTTTGAGTAAGGTATGTCTCCCTCTGA
Source organism: Picea engelmannii (assembly GCA_009831015.1). Taxonomy (NCBI): domain Eukaryota; kingdom Viridiplantae; phylum Streptophyta; class Pinopsida; order Pinales; family Pinaceae; genus Picea; species Picea engelmannii. Next base: position 103,014 of record ML801518.1, on the reverse strand, counting down.
ACTGTTGAAGGGGGAGAAGGTATTTGTTTGACTGTTAATATTTATTTGTGATTCTCTGGATCTTTGAAGGAGTATCTCTTCTTCAAGGACAACGTTTCTGTTTGTTCTTGTATGATAAAAAATTTAAATATGGTTTGGACTCCCATACCAGGGATAATGGTCCAAGTCTTTGAGAGCTCTTGTACTAGGAATAATATCCTTCATTTATTTGAAAAATGAAATCAACTATAAAATTATAGATTAAAATATTTACCTAGTTTGTAGCCATGTCTTTTTAGAGGAAGTAATTATCTTCTCTCTTCTCTTCACTCACTTGAGGTGGCTCTGGATCAATGTCAACAGTGGTAGCATATTGTCTTCCCTTCTTCTTGGTTGGACAATTTCTTGCAATGTGTCCATACTTGTCACATATGAAGCACTGGATTTCTGAAGCATATCTTCTTTGATAACCTGGATTGGATGAAGGCTTTTCACCTTTAAATGTTTGCCTAAACTTTATTTTGAATCTTCCTCCCTTCTTTGTATGAATTGCAAGAGCATGATTTTCTTCTGAAGAATCTTCCACTCCTCCGTTTCTAAGTCTAAGTTCTTCTTGAGTGCAATCTGTCCATAGTCGATCAAAGGTTGGTAGAGCTTCTCTTCCACTGATACTTTGAATGAAAGGCTTCCATGATTTTGGAATATTCTGGAGAGTGGTTAAGACAATTTGTCTATCAGACATGATTTCCCCAATGGTCTCTAGCTGTTCTTTAGTCTTTGATAACTTCATAAAGAAGAGTGCAACTGAGTCACCCTTTGTCATCTTGGTACTTCGAAGTTGGCTCTTTAGGGTAAGATCTCTGAGAGTGTTTTCACTTTCAAACATTCCTTTTAAAACTTCATACATATCATAGGATGTCTTCATATTAGCAATACGAGGCAAGAGGTGATCTCTTACTGAGTAGATGATTATTTTTCTTGCTTTGACATCTTCTTCCTTTCTTATCTTCTTCTCTATATATGTAGTTGTGGCTAGTATAAATTTAGTTGTCACATCCAAGAGATCATATTCTTCAAGAGTGACTATAAGCTTTGATTTCTAGGGGCTGAATTTGCTTTCTCCATCAAGCCTATCTTCTACCAAAGTTTCGTTCTTCATTTGATTGGTTTCTTCAGATTCTCGCCAACTGGATTTTGAAAAACTAATGATTAGGTTAAATTAGTAACCTTAGATTATATTGGACTTATGACTGCTAAAAATCAATTTTATAGTATCATAGAAGTGATTTTTGATTCAGGAACATGTTTCTTTAGAAAACCAAAATTAATATTCTGCAGGAAATTTTGATACCCTAGGGCCAAAAATCAAAATTTCTCAGAATTTTGTTTTGAGAGATTTTGGAGATGCACTAGAAGAGGCCATACTCTCCAAACTTATCCCCAATGTACAAGTTTTAATGGACTGAAAGGCCCAAAAGAAGAGGGTCGTACGGATTTTCTGGAAACCCTAGGAGGGTCGTACGGTTCTGCAGAGGAGGAGGGATGAATGGTAAAAGATGAGACTTGGTAGATGCTTGTGAAATGGGTTCTTTCAAGACCTATGATTTGATACTATGTTGATTTTTCATAATTCCTTAAGAGCATAGGTTCTTTCAAGACCTATGCTCCCGATGCATTATACTTTCGGAGATATAACATGTGTAAGATAAGGTTATGGAATCATCCTGAATTGAGTCATTGCGAAATTTTCTCTATAATTTTTTTTTTGTAATGTTTTAGATCCTGAAATCTAGAGGCTATCCACATAAATTAGTATGGTATCTGTGGTAAAAATTTCATCTTCTGGGTCATCTTACATTTGTATATACACCCTGTGGAAGATAGGGTATCTAACTAGTCCTATTGACTAATCTCAAGAAGGTGTGCCGGGTAAAAAAATCATAAATTCTTCCTCGAGTATCCAAATTGAGTGATACTAGTGGCATTGGATAGTGTATAGTCCGTTGTATTTCTGGTACGATTTTAAGAATTTTGTATCAATTATTTTGTGTGGGGCCCGCTATACAAGTGAGATCTCCTGGAAAGGCCAAAAATCAACAAGTTGTGGGGAAGTTACGGTAAATTCCACTTGGCACACCCAATTTTGATCAGACCTTTGGCATTGTAGAGAAGAAATATCAGAGAACTACAAAAAATAAAATTTCATACCTAGAAGGGCCAAAATTTTGGATAAACAATAAAAGGAAGATTGTCTAGCAGAGCCACCTCAAAATCAAGGTTTAAAGTGATACTTGGCCAACATGCCACCAAAAAAGGGAACTTCTACACCAAATAAGCCTCCAGACAGTCCTACTTGGACTCTTGACGAAGGTGAAGAAATGCGTAGGGACATAAATGATTTACAAAAGAAGACAATAACAAAAGATGAACTATAAGAGATGAGGGATTGAATAAATACTAATATGGATGGTTTAAAAGGGGATATCATGGAAGGATTGAAAAATTTCCTAATAGAGAGGACAACTGAAAGTGAAAATGTATCCCATGAAATTCATGATGAGGACACAAGGAAGATGAATCAAGAGTGGAGAAACCATAACTTTGGGTTGAAGACCAACCACTTTCCTAAGATCGATATGAGGAAGTTTGATGGCAAGGACCCAATCGCATGGATACTTCAGATGGAGCAATTCTTTGATCTACATAATGTGCCACATACACAAAAGGTACACATTTCTTCTTTATATTTATAACTCAATCAATTTGTGTGGTATCGATGGATTTGTTCTTGCAAATCACTCGTCACTTGGACAATTTTCACGGAAGAAATGATAGCACACTATGAGAATACAAGGATCAATACCTTCTTTAGCCAATTGATAAATCTCAAGAAAAAGGGTTCAATTACAAAGCACATTGAGAACTTCCAAAGATTGAATATAAAGGTAACAAATATTCCAGATGAGCACTTGATTGATGTATTCATAGGAACTTTAAGGGATAACATTCAACATGAGGTTCGTCTTTGGGAACCCAAATCATTGGAGAATGCATTTAGGGTGGCAAGAAATGTTGAAAGTAAAAATATGGCTATGGCTACTAGAAGGACCACTCCCAACATCTATCGAGAGAATAATGTTCCTTCTTCTAAAACACCTCAGCCTACCAGGTTGACACCTCAACAATTGGAGGAAAGAAAAGAAAAAGGTTTATTCTTTAATTGTGACAACAAGTACAGTAAGGGACATAAGTGTGGTGAGAAGAAATTATTCTACATATACTGTGAAGAGGAAGAAGAAGAAGAACCATCTCAAGATGAAAATGTAGATGCGATTTCTTCTAAAGAGTTGACTCCCACGATATCATGTAATGTATTGGTTGGAATTAGCACTCCTCAAACACTCCTTCCATCACTTCTTCTCTAAAAGAAAAATCTAAGGTTCAAGTAGTGGAAGATCACATCGAGCATCAACAAAAATTTCTCCAAATCGTAAAGGACAACCTGACCATGGCACATAATCGCATGAAACAACAAGCAGATCAACATTGTAGTGAAAAAAGTTTTGAAGTAGGGTATTAGGTGTTTTTAAGAATACAACCATACAAACATATGTCCCTCAAGCAAGCCAATAAGGATAATAAATTATAACCAAAGTACTATGGCCCTTATAAGGTGCTGCAAAAGATTGGTACTATGGCATACAAATTGGAGTTGCCTGCATCTTCACGAGTACACCCAGTTTTCCATGTTTCATTCTTAAAGAAGTTTACATGTGACAAGATCCTAGTTCAAACGATATTGCCAGAACTTGACGAGGAAGGAAAAATCATATTGGATCCTGAAGCCATCACTGACACAAGAATTCGCCAACTGAGGAATAGATCCATTTCAGAGTATCTTGTTAAATGGAGGAAACTATCAACTAAAGATTCCACTTGGAAAGATGATTCTTTTATACAAAAGCATCCAGAGTTACTCAAGTGTTGCAGACAACACTTGTCTCAAGGGGAGGGGCATGTTAAGCCCTAAATAGTGGCTCATTACCTCTTAATTGGGGCATATTACATTAGTAATGTTATTTTATTCATGTCGGATTTATTCCATTAGTTGTAATTGTACCTCCTAGTCTCCTATATATACCAAGGAGACATTTTCATTTGGAATCATCTTGTAATTGGACATTTATGTGGGGTATAAGGAGGTTTCCCCCTCGAAGAGGCTTATTACTTGAAATTCTCTCTTTTTCAAGGCGCTGAGTACTTATTCTAAGGTTTTTCTATGCTATATTGATATTTGGTTCTTAACACATATGTTTACATATTCACCTGTGCTCGTCCATAGACATGTCCACTCTATAGATGTTCTTTCCCACTGCCACACACAGGAGAATTATCTGGATTCTTCTTGTCAACTCTACTTCTCAGAGGAGGCTAATACATGTTCTTCATTTCTATTCTCATGACGATGCACCCAACACTTTGGGATTTCACACGTTCACCTTGTGCTCAGCCACATGCATGTCCTAACTCAATAGATCGCCTTTCCCACTGGATAATCATTTGGATTTCTTCTCAACTCTTTGAATGGAGGAGTTCATCTCTACGTTCCCATCTCTGTCTCAGGCAGGAACCATGTACCCTTCTTATGGGCTTTATCTCAAGTTTGTAAGATAAGAGAAAGACTTCACATAGCTACAATGATCCACACCTCACAGGTTTGTAGGCTGGAGAATGTCTCACATAGTTGCAATCATCAACAGGTGATACCAAGGTGGCCCTGTCAATGACCAAGGACCAAACCCCAAAGGATGAGGGACTAAACAAAAATGATTTTCTTGGGTTCAACCAATGGTTTCCATATATTACAAATCAATAAGCACCGAGTAGTTTGTTTAGTGTCAACCTCCAAAACTTGTTTAATCTAACATTCACAACAAGATCAAAGAAAAGCCACCTATAACCATCATTTGGCTTATAATAAAGGCTTTAGACTTATTCTAGTATGAGTCTTTCCACTAGGTTGTTGGGGATTATAGGCCTAGGTGCATGTGGAGGGTACCAGGGATAAGATCCTTCCTATCAAGGGAAATTTTATCCAGATTGGATTGCCAAAATCTCTTTCAATTAGGATTTGATGTAAGGATTTCATATAATTTCAGATCTATTAATTTTACTGTGAATCTCTTTTCCTGGAGAAATGCAACATATATATGGAACATAGAGTTTTTCTTCTAAGAACATTTATTGCCAATTTCTATTTCTTTCTTAACACAATTAATTGACCTTAGATACAAATAAATTAAAATAGAAATAACTTCCTCTTCTTAGCATTAAGTATCCACCATCATATCTAATCTCACTACATTAAGGGTCTATTACCATAATTGTAGTTAGGTTGGAAAGACCTAGGTAATTCATTCTACATGTATAGTCTCCCACTTTTACATAGACAAACATGATTGTGTCACTCTATGTCTCCAAAATTCCCACTTTTACATAGACAAGCATGCCTGTGTCACTCTATGTCTCCAAAATTTTCTATATTTCTTTTGACCATAAACCAACTCTAACATAAGAACCACATGAAATGGGAGGAATTCTCTTCCATCCTAGTTTCTCTATGTCTCCAAAATTTTCTATATTTCATATGAACATAAACAAACTCTAACATAAGAATTAGAAACACATGAAATGGGAGACATTCTCTTCCATCCTAGTTTTCGAGGTAAAAATTCAAATTGTAATTTGTTGATATTGCAATAGTGTTATGTAATAAACATAGATATATATATTCTTCTTCTCTTCTTCTTCCTGAGTTCTAGAATCCATCTCCCTAAACTCTTGAATTATGAATCTCCCAAATTATTGGACAAACATCCATGTTGAGCTACATCCATAGTAGTTTCCTGCCTTCAAAGTGTGGACTTCTTAAAGTGCATAGAATGTCATTTCTTTAGCAAGGTAATTACCATTGTTTGTGTTCGATGGATCTTCAACAATGACTATATTAGCTACATGTGGTTTGTCCATGAGTTTTCCCTTGAAAAAATCATTGGCTTGAAATCTATAGTTCTAGCCTATGGGACCCATTTTCTTACAATAATAACATTCCATATCCCCCGTGTATTTTGTTGATTTGCTACAATTTCGAGTATAGTGTAGTCACATGATCATCCTCTATACCATGTACAATAGTTCTCTTTTATTTATCTAAAAGAGCAACAATCATATCTTCTAGAATTTGTGAAGACATTTGACTAAGAGTAAAAATAACATTGTTGTATTTAGAAGGAAAAATATTAAACAAGATGGTTTCGACATCCTCTTCCTCCACCATAGCTTTGACTTCCACTAGTTGTCTAATGAGAGATGTTAGATTGATTGTGGTTAGACATACTAACTATGACATACATCTTGAATCTAAATAATTGTATCTTCAAAGAAAAATTTGCATTCATCACATTTGCTCCAAATAGTGAATGGAAATTATCCAAAATTTTCTTGGATGATTTTTCCAGATCTATATGATGTAATTTTTAATTTGAGAGGGAAAATCCAACAATGGCTTTGATTTATCATCTCTACTATGCCATTTTAGTATTTTTTTGGAATTTGTAGGTGATTGCGCAATTCTTTTTATTATTCCTCACATGTTTATATTTATCCACTACATCTGAATTTTTATTTTTTGGGTGTGGAAATTTAAACTAAAATAATTTTCTAATGGGGTTTTTACCGGAAAACCAAAATTTGAGTAAACTATGTTAAATATAAGAGAGAATAACACTACTACAAACAAATAAAGAACCCTAAAGAGAGACTATGTATATATTATGCCCCTTTGGATTTTCTATTAGTAAAAATACTCATGCAACAAATCGATCTAACACATGTGCATGCAACAAGAAAAATCCTCTAACACACTAGCAGCTATACAATGGGCATACATAAATTGTATGGCAACTATTAGGAAGCTGGTTTTGACTCCAATCAAGAATAAAAGGCAACTCTTCATTCAACTTGATATGACAACTCTACTAATTAAAATGGCAGCTTAAATTTTTGTCGTGACTACAACACAACACATTTTTATTTTGTTTCATATGTTCCAGCTTCATTCATTCCTTTAACCCAACAAATCCATTAAACTTTAAATAGTGGCTCCTCTTTCCAGCTTGCAACGACAACAACTCTCTTCCTTTAATGGAAGCTTAATCCTTTAATTTGGTGGCTACAACAAACATAACAAGGGTTGTATACAATGGCATATTAATATTGATCTTAATAAAACCCACATCAGTTTACCTTGGTGGCTCCTTCACAACAACGAACTAAGCAATTATGGTATCTCACCTTTATGGCATACTGGCATCAAATGGTACGACGACTCCCTCTTTCACCAATGTACAAATTCCCAATCTCCCCACTCTAATACCATGCTATGTAATAGCCATGGATACTAAATTCCAAGACCCTATATAGAGTCAAGACAAATATACACAATAACACAATGTTTTATTAAGAAAACGTGCCACACTTACAATTAGATTCACCTCTCTTATATAGAGTTCAAGAGGTCATAGTTTTCCAAAACCCTAAAAACTAATAATAACCAAAACCCTAAATTTTATAACCCAAGTAACTAAAATAACTTTATTACACATATAAGCCTTATATTCTAACATAAAGTTGAAGCATATTTTTAAATAAAATAACTATACAAATAAATCCCTCTAGACCAAACAATTGCCTATAATTATTCAATAATGAGTAATTCTTTAAACAAGTAGTTACATGGTCAAATGTTTTTTTGCCAATAATTAAATTTACCATTAAAGACACAAAACATCAATTCATGCCACTTCAATGTACCTTTAAGAGAGATGAATAGTCAAAATAACTTTGCAATGCTCTCAACTAGGGGCACCAAGCAACATTAGATAGAGATGATCAGATGATCACAGATCAATGAGGACTTGGGGCATCTTTACCTCCATGAGACCCCTCCGGCATCCCATACATGACCTCACGTTAGAAAACATATTAGTTGTCATATGAGACCTTATAGAACATAGTGGCAAGGTCTTCCTTCCAGAAAACAACACAACACTCATTCCAACGCCTCTCATGTTCCTTTTTCCTGTTAGACATATTTTGAGTTTTCTTCATTCAGTCTCGGATGTTAGGAGAGATGATTTCAGTGGACCAATATAGCCTCGTACCATTGACACCATAGATTTTAGTTCTACTCACCTTGTACATCTCTCCCCTAGACTACCTCTCCATCTTTGGAGTCGGCTTTCTAGGTTTCAAATTAGATTTATATTCTATCTTTACTTCCTACTGCTTCTTTTTATAGGAGCTACTTTAGTTCCCCCACATTGTTAGACAACATTATACGTCACAAACCCGTTGACCTACTTCAGTGGTCATTTATCGTACATTAATACATTTATATTATGTTATCTTATCTAAAACTACACAAAGATTCCACATTTAATTTAATTCCCTTGCTACTCGTCAAGCTTTTAGTTTTCGCTTAAATGTGTTTAAACGTATAGCCATCGTGCAATTATGTAGCAAGAGGAATAATTGCATGTTGTAAATAGTTGATGTCTTAGAAAAAGAGAGATTTTCTTGGTAGAAGGCATTGTTGTAACATTCATGGGTGAGCATCAAAGTTTCCAGGTGATGTGGAATGCACAATCTACATAATCTCCAACTTGGAATAGTAGTACGAAGGACATGTTCAATGCCTTTAATAAGATATTTCAATTGCATTAATGAATATAAGATCTTAAGAGGAAACTAAAACCATTTGGCATAGATTTACTAAGCCTAACCATAAAAATCTCAAGGGGTCTCATAGTGGGCTATCCACACCTCCTCCAAATTAATGCCTAACGTTGTGAATATCATGCTCAAATTTATATGAGCTTGACTTGGTTCATCCTTAGTGAAAACAAAAACACGTACAAGGATGCCTACAATATAAAATGAATTAAGTTTCATGTACAACAAACATAGAAACTATGAAAATTTGTATAATTGAAAACCCCTAACCACACCAACTTGAATCAAGCATGGGAAGGAGATTTTTCTTAATGTAATTTGAAACTCAATCTCTTTAGTTGCATTTATTGGCACTTACTATGTAATCTCAAAGTATAAGAATTTTACACAATGTTCGAAGTTACATCATATGGTTGTCACTATTGAAGTACAAGAGGTAATCCAAGCTCTAACACACGTAATATCTATAATCTTGATTTCTGTCTATCTAATCTCAAGTAGGTTTTGTATATTCTAGATCATATTCATTCTACATCTAATAAATGTATTATATATTTTATGCTATTCTAAGCATTATATAAATGATGGCAGCCATGTGGTTATTGCCAATTCCCTTATATATTTGACCTTGATTTCCCTCCATTTAAGTCCAAATAGGTTTTTTATCTTCTAAAACATAGCCATTTACTACGTCCAATTTAATATTTAGATATTATGCTATACTAAGCATTGGAAAAATGGTGTGGCCATGTGGTTGATGAGAACTATCTTGGAACATCCTCATTTATTAATCCTACATTAAAGCTATACATCTTACTCTTTTCACCATTTCGATTATAATTTTATAGCAAACATTTATGCCACTGTTGAATAGCAACTCTTAGAAAACAAACAAGCTTATAATAAATCTCTAAGGAACTCCAAACCACTCATTTCCTTTAAATATCAATAGAAGTATGTCATAAAAATTAAGTACAAGATAACTAGAGAATTCAGAATATCTAAATGAAATATTATATGTATTTTGTAGTTTTAAGTTTTAATAATTTGTATAATTATTTTCTAATTAATTCTCCCCTAAAAAAAATTATCTAATTGTTTATATTATGCTCTAAAAATCTAGGAATCATATTTTGTATAGTTTTAATAATTTGTATAATGATTTTCTAATTAATTCTCCCCTAAAAAAATTATCTAGTTGTTTATTGTTTATATTATGCTCTAGGAATCATGTAGGGACTCTTCTAAGAACCCTTATACTATTCAATATAGGTATAATTTATCTTAAAACCCATAAATCATCCTTAATTTTACCCATAATGCATGCTTCATTTTGCTGATGATTCATTGTCAAGTCCGAGAGTCATCAAACTGCACATTTTTCCAAGAATCAGACTCTGCGCATATTAATGAACATACGACTATTAAAATGTGCAGTTTTGAATAAGTGTAGGATAAGAAATATAAAATCTCTCATATAAGTTGACTCATTTAAATTTCCCAATTAGAGAGACTTACATAAAGTGAAATCGGCCAAGAGAGACAAAACCTGGATTCATCAGGCATATGAAAGTAGATATTCAAGTGATGGCAATAATCACCAAGTAGAATTCAAAAGTGCCTCGTGGCCAGCATCAGAATACAACAGTACCTGCACATGATACATCAGATAGAATCTCTCACAAGTGCCCAAAATGAAAACCATAATAATGAAAAAACCACAAATATTCATAATGCTCAATTCATGAAGAATCCAAGTGTATGTGCTTGAGGATTTAAGCTACCCACATGACCCTCGTCTAGTAATCATATTCGGAAGAATGATATTGACAATCTCGTTCAAGTAAGGTGGCACAATTCTTCATCTCAAGCAAGTGTACATACAAAGGACTCACCCAATTCTTAATTCAAAATTGTTTTTATAGCTCTAACTTATATCACATACAACAAACATTCCTTACAAAAATAATTTTTCATTTTTTTCATTTTTAAGTCAATTAGGTGAACTCACGTGTGCCCATATGAAACTGTCCAGTTCAAACTGGACAAACTAGCTCTGTATGGAACTTCTTAATTCTAGGAACCAGTCAATTCCAGTTTGATGTGTTGGTTCCATCCGCAAACCCCTCAGAACCGTTCTGACCAACCAGTTAGTGGACTTCAGTTCAATTCTGATAACACTGTTCACATTACTAATGATTCCTAGAACAACACAATGGTCACAACCCAAAATGCACGGCCTAGTAAACCAAGGCCCTCTAGTTTGTCAACTCCTTCCAAGCTCACGATCTTGGCCACTAGGAAGTAAGCAACACACCCCTCCTAAATAGTTCCTCTAGAGGAGGTGGAAGGAGGGTGCACCCCTGAGCAAGGTTGCCAAAGTGTGGACCAGAGAGGGAGCGTCATTTTCCAAAAATCCCCAGGAGTGGAGTGTCCTGGGAGCGTTTGTTTTAGATATATTGCATTAATTTTAAAAAGAAAACAGGCATAAAGACAAATTAGCTACAGAATATATGAAACCATGCGTATTTGTACATTAATATAGATAGAAATGGCATCCATAGTACATCAATGATTAATCATTCAAGCATCAACCATCTAGATTCCAACGATTACAAACTTACATACCAACCTACAAATTTTTCAGCCATATAATACAAAGTAGACCAATAACTTATGGAATATAACATGAGTCATGGCCAAATAGTTATGTTTACAAAATAGGCCATTTGCACTGAAGTATGAAGACTGAAAGGTAATTTTTTTTTATTTTTTAAACTGACCTAGTTGCTAAATACTATGAATCTATCTTCTATAGACTATGACATATAAAGTAATGAAAAGGGAGATACATCAAACAACTATCCCGTCCTCCTTCCAACACCACGATTGCTACGTGGGCCTCCATGTGGTGGTACTAGAGGAGTCCGAGAAGGACAAAACTGTGTAGAAGTAGATTTAGACGACCATGGTGGAATTGAAGATGAAGCCCCTAGTGTTGTAGATGGAGTCCTGGAAACGAGGACCGTGGCAATGGATGGGGGTGGCATCTTAACATGATCATCATCATCCAAAATAACACTCTCCAATCGCTCTAAAAGCGATACTCCATCCTCCAAATTATCCTCCTCTAGATTGTTGTACCAATGGTTCAAGTTTTTATCCATCTTTGCCTCCTCATAGTAATGGGACAACAATCACAAGTTGTAATGAACATAAACCAAGCTTTCTGCCCAACCTACATTCAACATGTTTCTTCTAACGATATGGATGAAACTGTATGTGATCCAACACCTCTCTGCAAAAGAAGTGTTCGCCACTTGTGAAAGCACCCATGTTGCCAAACGTTGTAGCTATGGGGTAGCACCACCACTCTAGAGAAATCAAATTCCCTCGATCTCTAATTGCATGGTTGGTCCCAAAAGGAACCATTGCCAAGGATGTACTGGCTCAATTGTTTCAATATGTTGTCACACTTCTCTTCGTTTGGGACCAATTTGTCTAATGCTTTCATATAACCAACTTGAACTTATAGATCTCGGTGCACCCACCGCCATGTGTTGGTGATGAAATCCATCATACATGATAGTATTTAGGTGTTAGCACATATGCTAAGGCATGTAGTGGAATATTTAGCATTTCCCATTGTTTTTCCACCTCTACACGAATATGATTATATAGCTTGACATCTCTAGGATCAACAATGTCTTTAATCTGCCCCGACTTGCTATCCATTTGCTCATACACCTTCCCAATGATTGGCTGATCTAAATATACAAACTTGAACATGTAATAAATTGGCTTAGTGAATTGTAAAACATACTGAACCTGTGACCAAAATTGCTTGTCAAAAACTATCCCTTTCATTGCAATAGCACCTTCTCTATCAGTGCTCATTTTATCCCATGCATCACTAATCACCATAGCACTGTTGACCCTTGACCAAGTATTGAGGATTCTTGGTCATGTTTGACCTATTTTTGGGACTTCGACAGGCTGTCGAAGGCGAAGCGCAAGACGAAGCGGAGATCGCCGAATCTCGGCCCCTTTTTAGAGCTTTTTGGGTTTTGGGCTTATGTAACGGGTATGGGAATGTCCGCCCATGGGTTTACCCATGTTTAGGCCTGATTTTGTAATATATATA
>ML801518.1:52755-79021 GCA_009831015.1 Picea engelmannii | reverse complement strand
AGAGAGAGAGAGAGAGAGAGAGAGAGAGAGAGAGAGAGAGAATCTAGGTGATGTAGGATATAGAGCTAAGTGCAAGTGATCATAAGATACTGTAAAGAGGCTTTGTGCCTGTAGGAAGATTGACATAAGCTAATAAAGAAGATGAAGAGTTGGTGGATGTAGCCCCAGGGTGGGGGTGAACCACGTACATGATGTGTTTCTATGCTTGGTGTGATGTATTGATGTGTTTACTTGCTTAGTTCTCTGATATAGATGAATGATAGATATATCTATTGATGCTATGTGCCTAATTATGTGGATGGTTGTTAGATGTGACCTATGTAAACATGCTTGGTGCTGAAATATCTTAGATCTGGATGACTACTGTGATTCTCTATAGTTTAGGGTTTATCTGCGTTGAGAGTAGGATTTAATTGCGTTGTAACTAAGAACTGGTTATTGATGAGTTTTAACTGCTAAGTGCTCTATTAAGTGTTAGAATCACAGATCTATGTTCCAACTAAGGTTGCAGACATTGGATTCCTGCAACCACCCCTGCCTCTACCTCGGGTGAGACTTCATCTGCTTCGCAGGTGTCGCCGAAAGAGCCTATAGTTAGGGTTTTGTTGGTGTACTATTGTAGCATTGAAACCTAGGTCTGCGCCTGTGCCAACAAGCACCCAAAGCTTGTCTCAGCTTCAATATGTGCCTAGAGGTGAGGTAATAGCTAGCAAATATAATTTTTGCAATCTTAAGTAGCCACAACCTAGAGTGAGTTCCATAAAAGTAATTGACCCTTGTATAACACTTGACAAATTTGATGAGTTTCTTCCCTGTTTTGTACAAGTCATTAATCCATCCACATTCTCTCTACTTGACAATATCATACATCAAAAGGTTCAACATGTGCACCAAATACCCAAACCAAAAGATGTGTGGATGGTTCTAAAACATATCGATTCACTAACTTCCATTCACTCTTGTGATAAGACGTGACTAAGAGAAGGGAGTGCACATTTTGTCCCTCTTACACTCTTAAGTTTCGTACTTGTATTATCTCTCCCTCTCTTTAGACACAAGGGTTTATTGGAGAATATTGTAGTTCTCGGGTTAGGGATTATCCCTTGAAAATTAGAGATTAGGATTTTGAGAGAAAACTGGAAGGATAGAGTCTTTCTACAACATATCGATTCACTCACTTGTATTTACTCTTATGAAGAGATGTGACTAAAAGAAGAGAGTTTGCATTTCCTCTCACTTGGTCTCTGTTAACTATTCACTTGTACTTGTATTTTCTTTCTCTCTCTTGAGGCACTAGGATTTCTTGGAGCATCCTGGAGTTCTAAGTTTAGGGTTTATCCCTTGGAAATTGGAGATTATGGTTCTGAGAGAAAAACAAAAGGAGAGTCTTTATACAACATATCAATTCACTCGCTTGTATTCACTATTGTGATGTGATGTGACTGAGAGAAGAGAGTGCACATTTCCTGTCTTGTACTCTCTCTTAGGTTGTGTACTTGTATTATCTCTATCTCTTGAAGTGATAGGCTTTCTTTGAGCATCTCAGAGTTTTAGGGCTAGGGTTTGTCTCTTGAAAATTGGAGATTAGGGTTCTCAGAGAAAACTGGAAGGAGAGAGTCTTTCTACAACATATCAATTCACTAACTTGTATTCACTCTTGTAATGAGATGTGACTAAGAGAATATAGTGCACATTTCCTTTCTCTTAGTCTCTCTTTAGTCTTCACTTGTACGTGTATTCTCTCTCTCTCTATTGAGGCACTAGGGTTTCTTGAAGCCTCTTGGAGTTGTAGAATTAGGGTTTATCCCTTGGAAATTGGAGATTAGGATTTTGAGAGAAAACCAAAAGGGTAGATTCTTTCTACAACATATCGATTCACTCACTTGTATTCACTCTTGTGATGAGTTGTGAAAAAGAGAAGAGAGTGCACATTTCCTTTGTATTACTCTCTCTTAAGTCTTCACTTGTACCTATATTAACTCTTTCTTGAGGTGCTCTAGGGTTTCTTAGAGAATATTGGAGTTCTAGGGATTTGGTTTATCCCTAGGAAATTGGAGACTAGGGTTTTGAGAGAAAAGAAGAAGGAGAGAGTCTTTCTACAACATATCGATTCACTCACTTGTATTAGTCTTGTGATGAGATGTGAATAAGAGAAGAGAACACCCATTTTCTCTCTCTTACTCTCTATTAAGTTTTCATGTGTTCTTGTATTCTCTTTCTCTCTTGAGGCGTTGGGGCTTCTTGGAGCATCTTGGAGTTCTAGGGTTAGGGTTTATCCCTTGGAAGTTGGAAATTACAGTTTTGAGAGAAAACTGAAAGGAGAGAGTCATTCCATAGCATATCGATTCACTCACTTGTATTCACTCTTGTGATGAGATGTGACTAAGATAAGAGAGCACATTTCCTCTTGTTTACTCTCTCTTGAGGCAATAGGGATTTCTTGGAACATCTTGGAGTTCCAGGGTTAGGGTTTATCCCATGGAAATTGGAGATTAGGATTTTGAGAAAAAAAATGGAAGGAGAGAGTTTTTTACAACAGATCAATTCACTCACCTATATTCAATCTTGTGATGAGATGTGTCTAAGAGAAGATAGTGCACATTTCCTTTCTCTTACTCTCTCTTAAGTCTTCACTTGTATTTATATTCTCTCTCTTTCTTGAGGCGCTAGGGATTCTTGGACCATCCTGAAGTTGTAGGGTTTGTTAGTGTTTTGTAGCTTCATGAGATATTCCCAGTAGTGTCCGTGGTGTCGGGCATGTGGGAATATTCATTGGCACCATATTGGAATTTTTGTTTGGTAAAAACCCCCTTAGATTGGAGCTTGGGACTTCATGGGATTTTTGATGGGATTTGGGGGCTTGTGTTGGGGAATAAAGAATAAAGAATTCTAATTCAATGTTGAGTTTAGTGGAGGGCTCCTTAGAATAAGCTAATGGCTTCTAAACTCACATTAGACTCCTATAAAAGGAGAGGAGAGATTGTGACAATCTCATTTGACATTATGGAGTTAGCATAAGTGAGTGAGCACTTGTGCTAGAAGGCTTGGTTATTTTAGCAAGAGTAATTCTGCACTTTGGCAAATATGGCCTAGGGTTCTTGGACATTCATTCTCTTCAATTTTTTAGCGTAGAAAGATAGTTGGATGTGGGAGGAGAGGTCGCACGTGTGAAAAAAAAGGAGGAGAGAGAAAATCTGCATGTGTGAAGGAGTTGAGCAGTCTGCACATGTGGAGTAAGCAGTTTGTAAAACCGCATGTGTGGTACGAAATAGGTCAGTATAGTCACACCTGCGACCATAATCATACAAGCGCACATGTAGGAGAGTTTCAAGTTTCACATGCAAATTTTGGGGCAGTTTAGTAGGTCCGTACGACTGACGTGTACAATCGTACAACCGACGTCGACATGCTATACAACAGGTCTGCAATAGATTTGTAAGTGAGAATTTATCCTGGTATTTTATTGATATTTTATTGTTTTGAGAGGACTGGTTTTGTCCTCAGATTTGGTGATTTTGTGATTGGTGAGAGGGATGATTCGACTCTCAAAAAAATTCAAAATTTGACAGT
The DNA here is from genome assembly GCA_009831015.1 of Picea engelmannii. Lineage (NCBI taxonomy): Eukaryota > Viridiplantae > Streptophyta > Pinopsida > Pinales > Pinaceae > Picea > Picea engelmannii. Next base: position 75,451 of record ML801518.1, on the reverse strand, counting down.
TTACAGAACAAAATTTTTGTGTCTCATGTGCATGGATAATTTCTCTTTGATCTTTATGTTTCTACTGCTATAATTTTTTGTCATAATTTTAGTGTAAAATTATTTAGTGATAACAACCCTAGGGTTTATTGCTTGGGTCACTCAGAAGTAATTTTCAAATCTTAAATTAGTTGCATAAAATTTGACATGGTATAAGAGTTGAAGCTTTGAAGAGAGAGAAGGGTTATCTTGAGACACAAGCAGTTGCAAATTAGTTGTACAACAAATTTGTTGTTGCAGATTTTTGTTTCTTGTTCTGGGAAGGTCAGAATGGTGAACACTTTGAAGATTGAAGACAGGTTGGAAGGGGAAACAAATTTTTGGGCTTGGAAGGCTAGGATTTTCCTTCTCTTGGAGGAGAATGACCTCAAAGAGTATGTAGAGGGTGTGGTTCCAAGTCCCGTTGCTCTGCGGGAATTGGCAGCTCATAAGGAGAAGGAAGTGAAGGCCAAGCAGGTATTGTTGGACTCTGTGAATAATGATATGATCCCTCATATCTCAAATAAGAAGAAAACTAAAGATATGTATGATTCTTTGGTGAGCTTGTACCAAAGCGAGAATGCTGGTCGGAAATTGATCTTGAAGCACTAACTCCAGGTTGCTGAGATGTCCAGTTTAGACATAGTTGTTAGCTACCTCATGAGGATCACTCAGATTCATGATCATCTTGCAGCTATTGGTGAAGAAGTTGATGATTCTAAGTTTGTGAATGTGGAATTGAGTGGTCTTCCAAGGTCTTTAGCTTGCAACTATTGGTGAGGAAGTTGATGATGCTAAGTTGGTGAATCTGGCATTGAGTGGTCTTCCTAGGTCTTGGGAATCATTTATGTAAGGGATCTGTGCATGAGAGAAGTTTCCATATTTTGATAGACTATGGACTGATGACATCTAGGAGGAGGCTCGATTAGAGTCTAGTAATGGAAATCAGAAAGGTAATAATGATGAGAACCCAACCCTGGTTACTCATAGCAGGAAGGGCAAAATAGGTGGTCCTCTAGAGAGAGGTATCTCCAAAGATGAGGAGGAAGAAAGACCTTAGCAAGGTCAAGTTTTTTTCATGTCATGAGTATGGTCACTATGCTTCACAGTGTCCACAACGGAGGAGAGGGGGAAGGAAACAACACACATCAATAACATAAGTTGATGAGGTTTAAGATATGATTAAGAGGGAGTTATTATTTAGTCTCTTCCCTTTCTGGTACAGTGTCAAGTGATGGGACTTGGTTGGTGGATAATGGAGCCTCATTTCATATGACAGGAGCATGAGAGTTGTTCAAGAGTTTCAAAAAGACTAACTCAGATATGTGCATGGAGCTTGGTATTGGGACCAAGCATGCAGTGCAGGAAAATAGAACAATGCAATCCCAGTTGGAGTGAGAAGATGTGTTGAGGGTGAAAAATGTGCTATGGGTGCCAGAACTTAGGAGGAGTATGCTCTCAATCTTATATATTGAGAAGAGGGGCTACTATGTATTGTTCCAAAATGGACAAGTATTATTTGTGCCCAGAGGATCTAGCTTCAAATCATCAGTTGATCTTGGAGTTAGAGAGAGCAACTTGTATAGGTTGAAGGGCAAACCTATGAAATCTATGGCTAGCAGTAGCAGAGTGACAAAGGTTGGGGAGAAAGTAGCTCTGAAGGTTGTACAGATTCAAAGGGAGTTTAAATTCAAAGGGATTCAACATGCTTAGAGGGAAAGTCAACTGTTTAGAGGGAGTCTACCCTCAAGTTCAAATGGGAGAGAGACATATTTGAAGATTTTCAGGGGTTGAGGAAGCCATGAAGTAAGCTCAAAGGTGAGAGGATTCTAGGAGTAACCATGCCACACAACAAGATTTGTTTCGATGACAGGGGTGAACAACCAATCAAGAGGATTGGAGTGCAGATTTGTAGTAGATCTAGTGTAGGAGGCAGAGCTACTTCTAGTATGGGAGAAAAATATACTTCCATATGATGGAGGATGGAATACCTCCCTTGCTAAGAGGGAGTGTTGATGTTTTGTAGCTTCGGGAGGTATTCCCACCAACTTGGCGTTAGTCATGTGAGAATCTTCATTGACACCACATTGGACTTTTTGTTTGGTGAAAAACCCATTGGATTGGAGCTTGGGGATTCATGGGCTTGTTGATGGGCTCTGGGGGCTTGTGTTGGGGTGTCACACCCACACTGAGGAACAAATAATTCTGATTTAATGTTGAGTTTAGTGGAGGGATCCTTAGGGTGAGCTAAGGGATTCTAAACTCACATTAGACTCCTATAAAAGGAGAGGAGAGATTGTAACAATCTCATTGTGACATTATGGAGTTAGCATAAATGAGTGAGCACTTGTGCTAGGAGGCTTGGCGATTTCAGCAATGGTAACTCTGCACTTTAGTAAATATGTGATCCAGGTGGATATCGGTGGCAATTTTGGCATTTTACTATTTTTAGCAGTTTTAACTTCCAAGGCTATTTTGAGGGCCTAAATGAAAGTTTTTCGATATCGAGATTCTCAATGATAGCCAAAGGCATGATTGAGTCCCCAAAATGAATCTCCTCGATGATACCTTTCTAACGAGATATCATGCCTAAAATGGAGATTGTATGCAAAAGTTACGACCTCGGGAAGTTGATGTACTAACTTACCCAAACGGGGCCCACATGACTTTTGGCGCTTCATCTCCTAGGGTTAGATTTTTGGATGTCTAGGGTTTTTGGTATTCCTGTTTATTGTAAAAATGCCTTTAGAGCCTCATTGTAATCATCTTCTTGAGAATGAGCACATTCGTCATATCTCTTCTCAGAGATAAGTCGCCACCATTCCAACAAGCTTGTTTCCGCTGCATTTTATAGTTTTAGCTTATTTCCTTATTGAATAGAAAACTAATTTTACTGCATCTCTGTTATTTTGTGTTAATCACCTGTTAATATTCTGTATTCATTTCGTTCTGCTCATAAAATTCAGATCAATATGGCCTAGGGTTCTTGGACAATCTTTCTCTTTAGTTTTTTAGCCTAGAAATACAATTGTATGTGGAAGGAGAGGCCACACATGTGAACAATAGGAGGAGAGAGTGTGAGGGAGTTCAATAGTCTGCATGTGTGGAAGTAGTCCATACATCCACACGTGTGGTATGGAACAAGTCCATACAGTCACACGTGTGACCAAAACTGTACAACCGCATGTGTGGGAGAGTTTAAGGCCACACATGCAAATTTATCGGTAGTTTAGTAGGTTCGTACGACTGACGTCAACATGTTGTATAACAAGTTTGCAGTAGATTTGTAAATGGGAATTTACCATGGGTATTTTGCTAATATTTTGTGGTTTTGAGAGGACTGGTTTTGTCCTTAGATTTGGTGATTTGGTGGCTACTAAGAGGGATGATTTTTCCCTCCGAAAATTATGAATTTAGATATCATTTTCGGGATTAACTACGTAGTGTAAGTCATTAATCTATGACTAATATCCATGAGTATTAGTCACAACTGACCAATAATTCTCATGATCTGACTAGTCCACTTAGCACTCATTGCATCGAGTGATGCTCACAGGGGTGAATAAATGGGATTGAAACTAGTGAAATGAATCACATAGCATCAATCATCACTTATGGGGCTTGCACCCGGTAACTAGGACTTCCCAGGTGGTCACCCATCCCAAGATGCCTCTGGCTCAAGCGCGCTTAACTGTGGATTTTTCCCCACAATCAATCCCACTTAGCTTGCTACCCCATTTGCAAAACCTTAGCAAGTATTGTGCCTTATGAACTATCCAGTTGGAGCTCCCTTCACTCTTATTATTTAAGCATAGAGGGGCTTCCGCAGTGCAACATATTAGATATCATTTTTGAGATTAACTGCATAGTGTAAGTCATTAATCTATGATCCATATACATGAGTATTAGTCGCAATTGACCAATAATTATCATGATTGGAATAGTCCACTTAGCACTCATTGCATCGGGTGATGCTCACAAGGGTGAAGAAATGGTAATGAAACCAGTGAAATGAATCGCATAGCATCAATCATCATTTCCGGGGCTTGCACCCAGTAACCAGGACTTCCCAGGTGGTCACCCATCCCAAGAAGCCTCTGGCTCAAGCACGCTTAACTGTGGAGTTTTCCCCACAATCAAGCCCACTTAGCTTGCTACCCCATTTGCAAAACCTTAGCAAGTATTTTGCCTTATGAACTATCCAGTTAGATATCCCTTCACTCTTATTATTTAAGCATAGAGGGGCTTCTGCAGTGCAACATATTAGATATCATTTTCGGGATTAACTGCGTAGTGTAAGTCATTAATCTATGACCCATATCCATGAGTATTAGTCGCAATTGATCAATAATTATCATGATTTGAATAGTCCACTTAACACTCATTACATCGGGTGATGCTCATAGGGGTGAAGAAATGGGATTGAAACCAACGAAATGAATCACATAGAATCGATCATCACTTTTGGGGCTTGCACTTGGTAACCATGAATTCCTAGGTGGTCACCCATCCCAAGATGCCTCTGGCTCAAGCACGCTGAGTTGTGGAGTTTTCCCCACAATCAAGCCCACTTAGCTTGCTACCCTATTTGTAAAACCTTAGCAAGTATTGTGCCTTATGAACTATCCAGTTAGATCTCCCTTCACTCTTATTATTTAAGCATAGAGGGGCTTCCACAGTGCAAAATATTAGATATCGTTTTCGAGATTAACTGCATAGTGTAAGTCATTAATCTATGACCAATATCCATGAGTATTAGTCGCAAATGACCAATAATTCTCATGATCTGAATAGTCCACTTAGCACTCATTGCATTGGGTGATGCTCACAGGGGTAAAGAAATGGGATTGAAACATAAATGGGATTTAAGAAATTTGACAGTTTGCATAACATAAATTTTGTGTCTCGTGTGCATAGATAATTCCTCTTTGATCTTTATGTTTCCGTTGTTGTAATTTTCTGTCATAATTTCAGTGTAAAATTATTCAATAATAACAACCTAAGTATTACTTTTTGGGTTACTCTAAAGTAATGTTCAGATCTGAAATTAGTTTCATAAAATTTGACAGTGTTAGGGTTTATCACTTGGAAATTGAAAATTAAGGTTTTGAGAGAAAATAAGAAGGAGAGAGTCTTTCTACAACATATTGATTCACTCACTTGTATTCACTCTTGTGATGACATGTGACTGAGAGAGGAGAGTTCACATTTCCTCCCTCTTACTATCACTTAAGTATTCACTTGTACTTGTATCACTAAGGTTTTTTGGAGCATCTTGGAGTTCCAGGGTTAGGATTTATCCCATGGAAATTGGAGATTAGGGTTTTGAGAGAAAATTAGGAGAGAGTCTTTCTACAACATATCGATTCACTCACTTGTATTCACTCTTGCAATGACATGTGACTATGAGAGGAGAGTGTGCATTTCCTCTCTCTTACTCTCTCTTAAATTTTCACATGTACATGCTATCTCTCTTTCTCTTGAGTCACAAGGGTTTCTTAAAGAATCTTGGAGTTGTAGACTTAGGGTGTATCCCTCGAAAATTGCAGATTAGCGTTAATCCCTTGATTCTCTCAGTTGTATTCATTCTTGTGATGAGATGTGACTAAGAGAAGAGAGTGCAAATTTCCTCCCTCTTACACTCTCTTAAGTTTTGTACTTGTATTATCTTCCTTCTCTTGAGGTGCTAGGGTTTGTTGGAGCATCTTAGAGTTCTAGGGTTAAGATTTATCCCTTGGAAATTGGAGATTAGGGTTTTGAGAGAAAACTAGAAGTAGAGAATCCTTATACAACATATTGATTCACTCACATGTATTCACTTCTATTCTAAAACATGAGATGTGACTAAGAGGAGATATAAGATAAAATAAGATAAATGTATTAATGTCCAACTAAGACAATACACATTTCCTCCCTCTTACTCTCTCTTAAGCCTTCACTTGAACTTGTATTCTCTCTCTCTCTCTCTCTCTCTCTCTCTCTTAAGTCAATAGGGATTCTTGGAGAATATTGGAGTTCTAGGGTTAGGGTTTATCCCTTCGAAATTGGAGATTAGGGTCTTGAGAGAAAACCAAAAGAAGAGTCTTTCTACAACATATCAATTCACTCACTTGTACTCACTCTTGTGATGAGATATGACTAAGAGAAGTCAGTGTGCATTTTCTCTCTCTTACTATCTCTTAAGTTTTCAATTGTACTTGTATTCTCTCTTTCTTTAGGTTCTAGGGTTTCTTGAAGCATTTTGGAGTTCTAGGGTTAGGGTTTATCCCTTGGAAATTGGAAATTGTGATTTTGAGAGAAAACTGCAAAGAGAGAGTCTTTCCACGACATATCAATTCACTCACTTATATTCACTCTTGCGAGATGTGATTGAGAGAAAAGAGTTCACATTTCCTCTCTCTTACTCTCTCTTAAGTCTTCACCTGCACTTTTACTTTCTCTCTCTCACTTGAGGGAATAGGGATTTCCTGGAACATCTTGATGCGCTAGGATTTCTTGGAGCATCTTGGAATTCTAGGATTAGGATTTATCCCTTGGAAATTGGAGATTAGGGTTTTGAGAGAAAATTGCAAAGAGAGATTCCTTCTAAAACATACCAATTCACTCACTTATATTCACTCTTGTGATGAGATGTGACTAAGAGAAGGAAATGTGCATTTCTTCTCTCTTACTCTCTCTTATGTCTTCATTTGTACTTGTATTCTCTCTCTCTCTCTCTCTTGTGATGCTAGGATTTCTTTGAGCATCTTGGAGTTCTAGGGTTAAGTTTATCACTTGGAAATTGGAGATTAGGGTTTTGAGAGAAAATCAGAACCAGAGAGTCTTTCTACAACATATCGATTAAGTCACTTATATTCACTCTTGTGATGAGATGTGACTAAGAGAAGAGGCTACACATTTCCTCTCTCTTACTCCCTCTTAAATCTTCAGTTGTACTTGTATTCTCTATATCTCTCTCTCTTGAGGTGTTACAGTTTCTTGGAGAATCTTGGAGTTCTAGGATTAGGGTTTATACCTTGGAAATTGGAGATTAGGGTTTCGAGAGAATACCAGAGGGAGAGAGTCTTTCAAAAACATACTGATTCACTCACTTCTATTCTCTCTTGCAATGACACATGACTAAGAGAATACAATGCACATTTCCTCACTCTTACACTATCTTAAGTTTCAAATATGTATTATCTCTCCCTCTATTTAGACTCTAGGGTTTCTTGGAGCACCTTGTAGTTCTAGGATTGGGGTTTATCCCTTGGTAATTGGAGATTAGGGTTTTGAGAGAAAACAAAAAGGAGAGTGTTTTTCTACACATATTGACTCACTCACTTGTATTCACTCTTATGATGTGATGTGAATAAGAGAAGAGGGTGCACATTTACTTTCGTGTACAATCTCTTAAGTTTTGTACTTGTATTATCTCTCTCTCTCTCTCTTGAAGTGTTCAAATTGGAAAATCTTGGAGTTTTAGGGTTAGGGATTATCCCTTGGAAATTGGAGATTAGGGTTTTGAGAGAAAACTGAAAGGAGAGTATTTCTACAACATATTGGATCACTAACTTGTATTCACTCTTGTGATGAGATGTGACTAAGAGAGGAGACTGCGAATTTTCTCACTCTTACTCTTAAGTATTCACTTGTATTCTCTTTCTCTCTTGAGGTTCTAGGGTTTCTTGGAGCATCTTGGAGATCTAGGGTTAGGTTTTATCCCTTGGAAATTGGAGATTAGGATTTTGAGGGAAAACTGGAAGGAGAGTATTTCTACAACATATCCATTCAGTGACTTGTATTCAGACTTGCGATGACATGCGACTAAGAGAGGAGAGTGTGCATTTCCTCTCTCTTACTCTCTTTTAATTCTTCACTTGGTCTTGTATTTTCTCTCTTTCTCTCTCTCTCTTGATAAAATAGGGTTTTCTTTGAGCATCTTGGAGTTCTAGGGTTTGGGTCTATCCCATGGAAATTGGTTATTAGGGTTTTGAGAGATGATCGATATCAAAGAGTTTTATATAACATATCAATTCACTCACTTGTATTCAATATTGCGATGGCATGTGACTAAGAGAATATAGTGCACATTTCCTCTCTCTTACTCTCTCTTAAGTCTTCACTTGTACTTGTATCTTAAGTCTTCACTTGTACTTGTATCCTCTCTCTTTCTTGAGGTGCCAGGGTTTCTTGGAGCATCTTGGGTTATACGTTTAAGGTTTATCCCTTGGAAATTGGAGATTAGGATTTTGAGAGAAAACTGAAAGGAGTGTCTTTTGGCAAGATATCAATTCACTCACTTGTATTCACTCTTGTGATGAGATGTGACTAAGAGAAAAGTGTGTGCATTGACTCTCTCTTAATTTTTCTTAAGTCTTCACTTGTACTTGTATTTTGTTTCTCTCTTGAGGCGTTATAGTTTCTTGGAGCATCTTGGAGTTCTAGAGTTAAGGTTTATCCCTTGGAAATTTGAGATTAGAGTTTTGAGAGAAAACTAGAAGGAGAGAGTATTTCTACGAAATATTGATTCACTCACTTATATTCACTCTTTTGATGAGACGTGACTAAGAAAAGAGAGTGCACATTTCCTCTCTCTCACTCTCTCTTAATTTTTTTTCTTGTTTTATCTTTCCCTCTCTTGAGGCACTAGGGTTTGTTGGAGCATTATATAGTTCTAATGTTAGGATTTATCCCTTGGAAAATTGAGATTAGTGATTTGAAAGAACATCAAAAGGAGCTGAGATTCTTTCTACAACATATCAATTCACTCACTTTTATTCACTTTTGTGATGAGATGTGAGTAAGAGAATAGAGTGCACATTTCCTGACTCTTACTCTCTCCTAAGTCTTCACTTGTACTTGTATTATCTCTCTCTATTGAGGCACTGGGGTTTCTATGATCATCTTGGCGTTTAGGGTTAAGGTTTATTCCTTGGAAAATGGAGATTAGGGTTTTGAGACAAAACTAGAAGGAGAGAGTCTTTCTACAATATATCCATTCTCTCAATTGTATTCACTCTTGTACTAAGATGTGACTAAGAGAAGAGAGTGTGCATTTCCATACTCTTCCTCTCTCCCAAGTCTTCACTTGTACTTGTATTCTCCATATCTCTTGAGGATTTGGGGTTTCTCGAAGCATCTTGATGTTCTAGGGTTACGATTTATCCCTTGAAAATTGGAGACTAGATTTTTGAGAGAAAATCAAAAGGCGAGTCTCTCTATAATATATCAATTCTCACCGTTGTATTCACTCTAGTGATGAGATGTGACTAAGAGAAGAGAGTGCACATTTCCTCCCTCTTAATCTCTCTTAATTTGTGTACTTGTATTATTTTTTCCACTCTTGAGATGCTAGGGTTTGTTGGAGCATCTTGTAGTTCTAAGTTTTGGGTTTATCCCTTGGAAATTGGAAATTAGAGTTTTAAGACAAAACCAGAAGGATAGAGTCTTTCTACAACATATCAGTTCACTTGTATTCACTCTTGTGATGAGAAGTGACTAAGAGAAGAGAGTGTGCATTTCCTCTCTCTTACTCTATGTTAAGTTTTCACTTGTACTTGTATTCTCTCTCTCTCTCTCTCTCTCTCTCTCTCTCTCTCTCTTCGGGCACTAGGGTTTCTTGGAGCATTTTGGAGTTTTAGTGTTGGGTTTTATTCCTTGGAAATTGGAGATTTGAGATTTGAGAGAAAACCAAAAGGAGAGTCTTTATACAACATATCAATTCACTCACTTGTATTCACTCTTTTGATGGTAGGTGACTAAAAGATGAGAGTGCACATTTCATCTCTCTTACTCTCTCTGAAGTATTCACTTGTACCTTTATTCTCTCTCTCTTGAGGCACTAGAATTTATTGAAGCATATTGGAGTTCTTGTGTTATGGTTTATCCCTTCGAAATTGGAGATTATGGTTTAGAGAGAAAACCAGTTCCAGAGGGTCTTTCTATAACATATCAATTCACTCACTTGTATTCGCTCTTGTGATGATATGTGACAAACATAAGAGAGTGCACATTTACTCTCTCTTACTCTCTCTTAAGTATTCACTTCTAATTTTATTATCTCTCCCTCTCTTGAGGCACCAGGGTTTCTTGGAGCATCTTGGACTTCCAGGGGAAGGGTTTACCCCTTGGACATTGGAGACTAGGGTTTTGAGAGAAAATAGGGAAAGACTCTTTCTACAACATATCGATTCACTCACTTGTATTCACTCTTGTGATGAGATGTGAGTAGGAAAAGAGAGTGCACATTTCTTCTCTCTTACTCTCTCTCAAGTCTTCACTTGGACTTGTATTATCTCTCTCTAGGGCTAGGGGTTATCCCTTGGAAATTGGAGATTATGGTTTTGAGGAAAAACCAGAAAGAGAGACTCTTTCTGCAACATATTGATTCACTCACTTGTATTCACTCTTAGGATGAGACGTGACTAAGGCAACATAGTGCCCATTTCCTCTCTCTTACTCTCTCTTAAATATTCACTTGTACTCATATTATCTCTGTTGACCACCTATTTCAACTAGGTGGTCAAATCCATGTGCCATGAAGCTAAGTACCTCATGGTGCAATAAAGTTGAAGACTTACTGGTTCTACAAGGCAATTTTTTCACTCAACACTTCTTTTTGTAATTGGAATTTCCGCTCCCCTGCATGGGATAATAATGTAATGGGTCTACATGGATCATATTTTAGGTTAGTTTCCTAGGAATTTATCATTAGGGAATTCCTTTCATTGAGTGTTTTTTTTCCTCTGGTAATTGATTTGGCCTAACCAACCATTTTAATTACCCTTGAGTTTTTCACTCACAATAATCCTCAAAAGTGGTGAAAGGCGTTCTAATGATCGATACCAATGGGTGAATAGTGTCTAGGAATATTGTAAATGACCATGCTAGACGTATGCTAGAGTCTTGCGTAATTCCGTCGAGTCAAAGTATTTTTTGTTTTTTTAATTACCCAATTAATGGCAATTTTAATTAATTTTGATGTAAAAATGTAAAAATTAGGTCCTATGGGATTTTGATAGGGGTGTGAGTACTCAAAAGAAATGGAATGAGACCCCCTACACCCTTGGACCAATTTTCAGCTCAATTGGACATGTATTTCTAGGTCATTGTCCATGCGGAGTCCAAGTTAGTCCAAGTCATCAATTTAATTGCTTTAATTTGGTTAAGTAAAAATGTAAATTTTTGTAAAATTAGAAAAAAGGTTAGAGAAAGAGTGGGAGATGATGAATAACCCTTTTCATAAGTTAGAGAAACACTTTTCTAACTTAAACTCACCCCCCTCACCTAGCCACCACCTCACTTCACTCATCCCCCTAGGGAAGTTGCGCCCCCCTTGGTGAGGAAATTGTCCCAACTCAAAAATTAAAGGGAAATAACCCACCTAAGCCTAAGTGAGCCTTCATAATGTTCTAATTAGATGATTGGGTGAGATAAAAGGTGTTTCCCCCTCTCATCCACTCAACCCTCACAACCCTAACCTAGCTAAAACCTTAAAAGTGCACCCCCCTTGAGATGCTCACCCTTTATTTCTTGATTGCCACTTAGAGATCATCCAAGAGGGGTCTTTCTTGGATCCCAAGTATAAAACAAATCCTACCCCTCCTCATTTCACACATATATTCTCAGTGTACTGTTACTATGCTCAAATATCTCCCACTCCTCTCCCACTCTTCTCTTTTTCTCCCATTTTCTCTTGGTCTTGTGTAAAGCTTGCTGCAAGTATTTGAAACAACCTTTTTCTATTGGAATAAAATAAATCTTTGGAGGATCCATGGTGCATTGAGAATCTTCTTGGTGCCATCTTGCTACATTGGAGGTGATACTTGTTTGGTTTCTTTTTTTTGTGTATGCATTTGTTATAGATCTAGAGTAGAAAGTCCAAGCAAAGTATTTTGCTTGGGTAGATCTATGGTAGTAGTATTGTAGATCTAGTGAGTATTTGTTGTGATTTAGAAAAGCATTTTGTTTCATCATTAAGATCTAATCACCTCTTCTCTTTTTTGTAGCTTTGTTTCACAAGATTTGCAGGTCACCCAAGGGTTTTGTGGACAAATTTCATATCTGGAAATTTGTCCCTTCACCCAACTCAAGCCTCTTTAAATTTCTGTTCTAATTTTTTATACATTTCTATTCATTTTTTGGGCATTCTAACTCTCTTGAATAAGTCTTTAAAATATTTGTACTTGCTGATTTTTTACACAGAAAATTTACGTTATTACTAATAGAAATTATTTGACTTTTTTGGTTGTTTTTGCAACTTTTCCAACAAGCTTTGCTTACTGTTTTTTTGCAGAATTGTACCAGAAAAGAGGAGGTGTTGCCCATTTGGGGCCATAAAAATTCAATAAAATACCTCCCAAGTTGTGGTATTATTCACCCAAATCTTCTCTCTTCTTCCATCATTGTAAGCAAGCCCAAAGGGAGTCTATTGGGCTTTCATTTCGTTCTAAGTTTCAATTTTCTGCAATTTATTTCATTAATGTGCCTACACCTTGCATAGTGGATTGGCCTAGCCACCAATGCAAAATCGTAAGTCTAGAAGTTAGATTTATTTTCAGTTTTGTTATTTCATTTTAAGTTTGCCCCACTTGCCCTTAAGGCAAGGTTGAGAGGCTAGGATATCTTTCTTTTCCTTTCAAGTATTTATTTATTTCATTCACCCACTTGGGCACAAAATTGGTAGGCTTGTCCTCCATCTTGTGCCTTTGTTGAGGTTGCAAGTAGTTAATTGTTTTTTCAAGTTTATTTACTTTTTGAATTTATTTTGCCTACACCCTGCAAAGTGGATTGGCCTAGCCGCCCATGTAGTATCGTAAGGCTTGTTTCATGTGCTAAATTGTTAATAGTTGTTTATACTTTTTAGTTTCGTTTAGTTCCTTTAAAGTTCATTGTCAATATTTCATATAGTTGGAAGCATATTTATTTTTCCTAAGTATCTTGTGTAAGATCTTGGAAGCATCTTTCATTTGCAATTTGTTTCTCTATCTCCTTAAGCATTTTAATACAAGCAATCTAATTGCTTAATGAATTAACTTGTAGCTTTAGGAGGGATCAATCTACCTAGTTTAATTAGAACACCCTTTACTGGTACAACTTTCACCACCAAAAATGAGACTTGTGGAGGCTACTTGGGGTGCTAGGTTAGGGATGACCTCACGGCACTAGGTGTCCCCCTTGTTGAGTGCCCAAGTTTTTCGGGTTGACCTGTGGAGCTAGGGTAAGGCCTTGTTTTCCTTTCTTATTGAGCACCCAACAATAATTTTGGCCAAAGTGGTAAGAGTATAGGGGAAGTCACCTAGTTTAGGCTTGCAACTTCACTTTGCACAATCAAGACTTAAAATTTACTCACACAATTTGTGCTTCAAGTTCATGATCTAAATTTAAATTGTGTAACCTTTGCTTTCCTGCAACTTTACTTTCAAGTACTATATTTCTTGCATTTGCTTTTCAGTTGGGTATATTTATTGTTGAATGGTGTATCTTTGAAGTTGCGCATTAGTCCCTTTGGTGGCCTCCCTTTCAAGTTGTTGTTCCCTTGAAGTTGCGCACTAGTCCTTGATTGCCTCTTTCAGAAGTTGTGCATCTTTCCATTTGGCATCTAATCTTTTGTTGTAACCATTGTGGTGAATGCATCATTGAGCTATCTCTCCTTTGACATATCTGCAAAATCATTTAAGTGGTTAGTTCAATTATTGTTTCGTTGGTGTAATAAATCTAACAAGTGCTTTAGATCATTGTCAAGTTTTCTTTCATTGGATTTGTAAATCAACAATTAGTTGTATTTTTGTACATTGTGTAGTCATCTAGCCATTCTCTAATTTTTGGTAATTGTTGTAATTATATTTCATTTATATTAATTTGTAAAGTTATTTCTTATTTGTACTTAGATCATTTCTTTGCTTGGTGTAACTTTAATTGACCCCTTGCCCAACCTTTAGGCACTAGTATTAGTTGACCTTAGGGAAATGGATGATTTTCATTCAAGCTTTGCATTGCATTGCTACTTGTCATATAGGCTAGCTCCCCCTTGCCTTATTAAACTAAAATTAACTCCTATAATTCACTTAATAATTCACATAGTAACTAGGTTCTACCCCCCTTGGCTTCCCTAGGAGTAAGCCTAGATGCAAGAAGTCCAAATTGAGGTGACAAGTGGGTTTGGACTTAGGCATTGTGCCTCCAAGGACACACCAAGTGGATTAGGAATTTTCCATGTTTGTAGGTGTGTATAAGGACGACAACATATTTAGTGCCATTGCCGAGGATAAGTCTTTTATCCTTGGCATAAACGACTTAACTTAATTTATTCTTTTAAAACTAAGTAATAAATTGCTCCCTAATTTTTTTAACTTGGGTTGTGTTATTTGTTTTTTCTTACTCTCCAAGTGGTGACTCCATCTAAAAATTATTTGAAGGATACTACTAGGAGCACTTTACAAGGATTGGTTTACTCTTTTCCTGAACTTGAAAATATTTATGGGAGGATACTAAACCACCTTGCTCCTCATAGGCTACTTGAAAGTCTTGGAGAAGAAGCAATCTCTAATATCCAATTCCTGTTTGCAACTAATAATCCTACAATTTTTAATACTACAACAACTAATCCTAACTTGATCATGAGTACTTTACTAAGACCTTTGAATTTTGCAGCAATTCAAGGTGCTCCTCATGCTATTCCTGACAAAGCTATTAAGAATTTGCCTTCTTTTCAGGGAAACAATGCAATTAGTGCCCATTCTCACCTTCTGAATTTTGACTTTTGTATCTTGAAGTGGCGTCGTGGGCATGATGAAGAGGATGTGAATATGACTCTGTTTGTATATTCTTTAGAGGGGGATGTTGCTGAATGGTTTTCAGAACAAGATCCTAACAAGTTTAGCACCCTAGCCGAAATTTATCAAGTTTTTAGATAAAGGTGGGGTGATAAGAAAGAGAACAGATTTTTACTAGTTGCCCTTAGCACAAGTCAGAAAAAGGAAAATGAAACCATGGAGGAATTCAACAAAAAATTTAATGACTAGGTGAAAAGTCTCCCTTTAGCTATTAAGCCTCCATATACTTCAATTTATTACATGTAGGCCTTTGAGGGAGAGATCAGATATAAACTAAGGGATAAGGATCCTCAAACTCTTAAGGATGCACATAATTTTGCAGTAAGGATAGATAAAAATATGCAAGATGCTAGGAAGTATAACATTCCTAGTTTTTCTAGAGGAACTTCTTCCCAACCTTATGAGGAGAAGAAGAAAAAAATTGAAAATCAAGGGTCTTCGAATGATGGCATTAAGGAACTCACTCAATTAATCAAACAAATGGAGATTAACCAAGCCAATCAAATGAAAGATCATGCTAGTCAAATGAATGCCATGAAAAACAGGTTGATAGCTATGAAAAGGGCTCAATCTAGTAGGCCCCTACATAGACCAAATGATAAACGGCCAAAGAGACCTCAAGATCAAAGGCCACCAAATCCATTCAAATCCCGTGGAAATTGGAGAGTTGGATTTTGCGAGAAAACCATAAGGAGATTCTTTCTACAACATGTTGATTCACTCACTTTTATTCATTCTTATGATGAGATGTGACTAAGACAAGATAGTGTGCATTTCATGTCTCTTAATCTCTATTAAGTCTTCACTTGTACTTGTATTCTCTCTCTCTCTCTCTTGAGGTTGCTCCAATGGTTGACCTTGCACTGACTGTTTAGATTTTCATATCATCCCTAAAGGGTTGTCCCAAACTATGTTCCTATGTTTATTGTAACAACTCCAAAATATGTTGTAACAACCTTCCAATCAACCCCAAAGACTTTGTTGCAGATTGGTTGTAACCTCCCTTAGCAATTGTCCCAAAGATACCCTCAAGAATGTTGTATTAGCCTCCTATACGTGTTGTACCAACAATACCATCTTGTAGCAACCTTCAATACTACCCATAAATTCCCAGAACTATCCCAACAAACCTCAACCTCCCTAGGAAATCCCCACAGACTTCCAAAACAAGGTGGTTTCCCTCATAAACAACCCACAAACCTGCTACTAGGTTCTACCTACAGGCTGAGTCTCCTCCTCACCTGTGGAAGCCATTTTCTTTGTTCAAAAGACCTCCAACCCATAGGCCGAGTCCTCCTCTTCACCTGCGACTGAATTTTCTAGCAGGTCGAGCCCTCCAAATAGTCTTCAACAAGACCGCAAGTGGCATCTCCCTTGTTGCTTGCTTACTTGGCCCTCTTCAACAAGAAAACCTGCCCAAGACAAACAAAAAACAACAGACTAACCCAACACTTCCCTAGACACAAAACAAAACATCTTAAAAACAGAATTGAGGCCTTTCAACCTCCTCCATTTTGCTGGAATAAGGTCACCAATACTCCACACAATTATGAAATGTCAGATCATCCTTAACTCTTTTATATACAACTATTAAGGGTGAGTGAAAATACCTAGACTTATCTCAACATTAAATTAGAATATTTTATTCTCTATATGTGCGTGTGAATCCCAACACAAGCCCGTCAACAAACCCATGAAGCCCTAGCTCCATTCCAAGGTCATTTTCTTTGAAACAAAAGTGCAACATGGTGCCAATGATGATTCCCACATGCCCCAAGGCCTATTGTTTGAATACCTATTGAAGCTACAAAAAAATCAACACTCCCTCTTAGTGGGGGAGGTATTCCACATTGGAAGTAAATTCTCCCACATTGGAAGTGATTTTGTCTCCCACACTGGATCCGCTCCCATAGATTCTCTCCAATTTACTTTATTGGTTTCTCCCTTTGTCACCGAGGTCACCAAAGCAAGTCTTGTTTTATGGCATGGTTCCTCCCTAGAAGACACCCTGTTCCTAGGAGCCTCCTACTTATGAGCATCCTACCTAGCCATCTCAACCCGTGAGACCTTCTTGACAATATTGGAAGATGCCTCTCTCCCATATGGACCTGAAGGTAGACTCCCTTTGAACGATTGACTCTCCCACTGAGCCTCCTGACTCCCTTTGAGTATGTTGACTCCCTATGAAATTGGGCTCCCTATGAGTTTGCACAACCTCAGGAGCTACCTTACTCCCTATCCACTGTCACTCTTCTACTGCTGGGCATGGCTAGCATAAGATGACCCTTCTTCCTATACACATTGTTCTCTCTAACTCCAGGACCATTGTTGTGTCTGAGCTAGATCCTATGGAATTGGATAACACATGTCCATCCCAGAACAACATTGCATATCCCTTCTCCTCAATCGTTGAGACTGAGAGCACACTCCTGGAACCCATAGCACATTTGTCACCCTCAACACATCTCTTGACTCCATCTGGAATATCATTATTTCAAATCCCTATACTGCATGCCTGGTCCCCATACCAAGCTCCATGTACATACCTGATTCATACCTATGAAGCTCTCGAACAAATCTCGTGCTCCTGTCACATGTCGATGGTTCCTAGTGTATAAGAACCATGCAATCCTCTCAATGAAAGCATCCCACCTACCCAAGTCATGAAAATCCAATGGAATTATACTCAAGTCCATCATCCAAGTCACAAAACTCTCCATGCTACAACTAAACATGTGTCCCTCTCTGAAACAGTCCCAATATGTGGATGGACACTCGGTCTACTCCACTCTAGACCTTCACAACTCATCTCCATAAGTGTCCTCATCCTCCTGGGTCAAATACCTCATACACTGTCGCACCTCAACAATGTGAAACTCTCTGGCCTGATGAGGACTCTAACCTGTCAAACTGCCATCCACACGAAGCTATCTCGTATATGCTAAAACACCTGAGTTGCACCCATCACAACTCACAATGACAAGCCACTGGAAGTCCATCCACGGAGTTGGAAACTTGCCACACAACATACTACTACGAATTGATCTCTTCACCAATCCACCAAAAATCCCAACCTGCCACACCAACAAGTTGTAATAGTCCACAACTCCTAGTCTGAGTGATTCACTCCATGTCTCAAACTAGAGACCATCTAGCCTGTTGCCACATGCAACATTCATTGTAGCTCCATCTCAGATCTATATCCTCAACATTGTTACAACTCCCTCTCAGATCTGTCACTTGTGTAAATAACTTAGATCCAACTGTTCTCAGAACCAAAACTCTGATACCGTGTTAGATACAATAGTGCACTTAGACCGGTGCACAAACACCTCAGATCTGGTCTAGGTTCTCAACAAAATACACAAAACACAATTTGAATTGTGAGCATAAACACACTGAGATACCTTACTACTTAGCACAATGAAGAATAAAACTAACAATTAGATCATGCACAATACACATGAATTTCAATGCCTGAATCACTTGTTCTTAAACCCAAAACAAGGCTAAAAAAAAATGGGCTCTCATATCGAGGAAAATGGCCCAATTTTCTCTTACACAGAAAAATACAAATCAAGGGAAATCATATTACATAGAAAACCCTTACTCAATGCTGAAACCATCCTTGGTTTCCGTGCCAATGCTGCTATACTGAGGTAGAGGGTTAGGGAATTCCTTTCCCCCTCAAACCCTGCACTACCTCTACAACTCCTTGCACAAGTATGGTTGAGTCCTTCCAGCCCTATATTTTCCTTAAGTCTTGTTGATTGTATCAACCCTTAGGCTTCTTCAATGGTTGACATTGCGCTAACTGTTTACGTTGTCATATCATCCCTAAAGGGCTGTCCCAAACTCTGTTGCTATGTTCACTGTAACAAATCCAAAATCTGTTGTAACAAACTTTAAATCAACCCCAAAATATTTGTTGCAGACTGGTTGTAACAATCCTCAACAATTGTCCCAAGGTTTCCCTCAAGCATGCTGTATCAATGTTGTGAGGGAAATCTCCTAACAAACTAGAAAATAGGGTTATGCTTTGCATGCAGATATGACCAAGAGAAAATCTACTTTCTACCTTCATCCCCTGACTCAAATCCTATTTCTTTTCAGTAAAACATGGCTAGATCAACCTACCTTGTTCCAGGCGTTTGATGTCAATCCCTTGTTGCACATGATCACTTGTTCGCAGTTCTCCTTTCCAACGCTGACCTGCATACAAGACAAGCAACAACTACACATGCATCTTACCTATAGACTAACATGTTAGAGATTCCAACATGTACTTAACAAATTATGAATAACTCATGAATTGGGACAAGAAAAGCATTTTCTTTATTACTTTGAATGAGTCAACTTACAAAAAGTCGAGACCGATCACCACTCTGCGAACCTGATCCTGGGCTCCTCTTCAACTGTCCTCCAACTTCTTTGCTTCGTATCTCTTCTGGCACAAGAATGGCTAAAGGGTTGGGACAACGAGAATATGCAAATGGGCAGAGTTTCTTTGCTATATTTTTCCTCTTCCAAATGGGACCCCTAGCCCTTCTTTTATAGGCTAGAAGAAGATAGGTATTTGGACGAACCCTCGGCCATGCATGGCCGGGAGTTTCAGTTAAATCACCCAGAGTTGTGTGTTCTGTCGACAACTTTCCTTTTTTCGTGCTTTTGTCGGTCCATGCAGGCTTTTTTAGGTCAGCTAGTGTGTACACACATGTAGTAATGGAGTAGGGCGCATGGGCCCTTATAAAAGAGGTTTTTTAAAGAGTTTCTCAACAATGCTTTGGCAAAGAAGGGATCTGAGATGACCTGATGCCAGGTAGGCATGTATGGTGCAATTTAGGGTTATAACAGATGCCTCCTAATGTGTGAGGTCAGAAGAGCATCTGATGGCCGAAATACATTACCAATCTTTACTGATGTGTCGAACGATTGAGCCCAAGGATCAGGATCCAGGAGGCACCGTCTGCAAAATAACAATTGTGTCATCGAGGTGGGCATACCCATGCTCGGGATAAAATAGAATCATGCCTACCAATCAAATACACTGTAGATCTATGTCATATAACTATATAAAGAGTAGCTGCGAACAATACATAGCGGAGCTACATCTCGAAATCAAAAAGATATACATATAGAGTATCCATATTCTAGAAGATGATACGGCCTAATGACTAGAGATGAGGCCTTCAGAGCTCGAGCAACTACTTCAAAATATTCAAAACTCGGGTAGTAGTGTAATATAAGTGTACGACTGCACTACCCAGAGGTCTTCTACGACTCGTCGATCATGGACTTGATGATCAGACTGAAGGATTCATTGATTTCGAACAAGGACTTGATTGGACATTCAGGATGGCCGGGTATGAGGGCAAGAGACAAATTGTAGAGGGGCCGACTCAGGCTTGGTGACAAACTTCCCTTGGACAATAGCACGACAAATGATGAGACTCAGGCAACATGACATTAATCATAAGTCTACGAAGCAGGAGGCAACGCAAACTCTCCATATGTTTGGAATGATAACCAAATGGTGGAGGACACAACTCTATATAGCGAGAACAACTTCCTAAGTTCGTACTACATCCCATAGTTTGATGAACAAACAGACAGATGTGCTTTATCCAAGGGTGACTCATTATGCTGCCAATAAAGAAAATACTTTTCCCTTCCTCTTTTTGGGGTATATTTGAATTTTTTTTGTCTTTTTCAATAATTTTGGGAAAAAGAATAAAGGAATATTACGTTATAATGGAGGAACAAGTGTTGCAAACATACAAGTTCAATGCACAAGGACAAGACTGATGTTCTAGTATAATGATACTCGGGAAAAATCCTCCTGGGGCCAAGAGTGTTAAGACGCAAAAGAAAACTATTACAAGGCTGGGGTATAAGGTATGCAAACACGGTTAACAAAACACACAATGGTAACGTCCTTCGATGTAAGTTTAACGAGCCTAGAGAAGGTAAGCTCTGTGGTTTTTCATATTTAGAGAGTCTGAAAAAACATAAACGGAGACTCCATTGGGGTACCTTTTTCGAAGATAGTCTAGTCGGTTCGAAAAAGGGATAAACTAGCACCAACAAGACGTCTATTCAAAACCATTTTAACGAGTGTGATAAGGACAAGATGACTCGGCCATTTTTTCATTTTTAAGGAGTTTGAAAAAAACTTAACCATGGACTCCATCATGATTGTTCTTCTGGACTAGTTTAACGAGTGTGAAAGAATAAGGTCACTAGGCGATCTTTTCAATTTTAGGGAGTCTGAAAAGAGCTTAACTATGGAATCCACGGGGGTTCCTTCTTCGTAAGTTTAGTCCCTCAGGCCCGAAAAAGGGATAAAATTATACCTGAGAGTACTCTTCTAAAGAACTGAAGTTCCATAGAGTATACCTTTGTTCGTACATTTGACCGTTCGGAACGAAAAAGGGGTAAACTACCGCCAGACAGACGTGACTTAAAATTTTAGTTTAACGAGCGTGAAAGGCCACAAGATCGCTCGACAATATTTTCATGTTTATAGTGTCTGAAAAGGGCTTAAAATAAGACCCGTTAGAGGTTACTTTTCTCAGTTAATATGGACGAGATCAAAAAGCATAAAGGCAGTCTCGTTGGATGTTGCTTTCGGATCTCAAAGCGAGCTTGATAAACAACAAAGTCATCTCATGATTGACTCTCTGTGGGTCGATGCCTGGCATCTTCTTAGGGGAGCAGTATGCTCCGACGAAAACATTGTCTATGATGCGAGGCGCTCTAGAGATATTGATAGGTATTGTTTAAGCAATGGTTGTCAGATTACCCTCAACATAGATCTCGTGTGTAGCTAAGGGATTAATAGGACAAGACCTATCTCCAGTCACAGTCAAGGTGAATTCTTCGGCTTCTATTATGCTTAACTCTGGGAGGAAGTATGATCTATGATGAAGATATTCCCAGGGTTTGTCCAGACTAGTCATTGCCTCAATTATAGCTTCATCAGAGGGAAAGACTAAGTCTAATGAATTGGTGTGAGCGAGAGAACCCTGAGCCCAAATAGGCTATATAAGTGGATCGAACTCTTGCGCAGGAGTTGGATCAGTGTTGGCTGAAGCTTGCTGGACTAAAGAGTACGCTACTTCAGCTGGGGACAAGGGAATGGACATGCCCGGGTACGCTGTCTCATCCATTTTTGTCGATGGGGAAAGAAGTATTCACGAATCATCGAAGTAAGTCGTGCGGAACGACGAATCTTGAAAAATATCAACCTTATGGTGATTGGATATAAACTTGATATCGCCTTGAGGGGGTGGGTAATTGAAGGTACCCATCAAAGATGGGCACAAACCAACCCCTACGTTGACTACACCTGGTTGAGGATTATCGATCATCGGGATCGTGGGTGCCCCCAAAGAAGGGTTAGGTCTGGAGAAAGACAACTAATCGATGGTCACTATCCGGCCCTCGTGTGGAAACAACAAGACCCAAAAAATTGTAGCAACCACAACTTGCATGGAATAAGTCCAAATCCTTCTTAACAAGAGGTTATAGTCGAGGGGAGCATCGACTACCTCTACCTCGACACACACAATCTTCCCTCCTAACCGCACGGGGAAAGAGGGAATGATACCATGTGGTCGGAATGAACGACCATCGAAAGCAGTGAGGAGATTAGGTGACGGAGACAAAATGGGCTGGCCAATGGCCTTTGTTAGGCTTCAAAATAGTCCCTATTCTCGTTCCATTATTCACCAATACCTTCACATTACTTCCATATTACCTTCATGTCACCTTCATTCCACCTCCACATCATTACATTTATCTCATCATTGGGTTATAACTATGCTTTTCCAAAGTTTATTAATTCTTAACATTTTTAAGTG
>ML801518.1:40646-52705 GCA_009831015.1 Picea engelmannii | reverse complement strand
CTCATGGAAGAGATCAGGGAGGATAGGGTTATGTGTCACCATTGGTTGAGAAATATGTGGGTCAAAGGAGGGAATAGTGGATTTACATTTATGAGTTTGTTATCATAGCTTTTGTATAAATAGGAGTGTTATCTCCTTCTTTTTTAATCTTGATTTGTAATCTCGATCTTAATCTTCTTCTTCATTTTGTAATCTTAGTATCTTATAGGTTGGTAGTCAGAAGTTAGATTGGAGAATCAATGTAATGGTTGCAATTACAATTTGCAATTGATGATGAATAAGATGGAGCTTCTTTGATCCTCTACATTTGACTTTGTGAATCCTTGGAAGGATCCCCATTGCCTAGTAGGTACACTTTTATTTTAGTAGGCTTTTATTTTATGTTTGTTTGTGAATTTCATTAGGTTCATATGTTTGGAATATTAACGAATGACCTTTCGTAAGAAAGTATTAATGTTTCCTTCAATGAACCTAATTTGTTATTTAATGTTTGATTTCATTAGTTTAAGTTTCTGATTTATATGCTTGAGATATAAACGAATAGTCTCTTGTAAGAGAGATTTAATATTTCATGCAATCAATCAGAATTAGGATGAATAGAAATATTAATGAGCGGTCTCCTGTAAGGGAGCTTTAATATTTCTTACACTTATCACAATGTCTTTTAATTTTTAGATTTCATTTTGCTAAATGACTAAATAGATGTTGGAGATCCCAATGAAAGACCTCCTGTAAGGGAGCTTTGGCATTTCTTCACCTAGCTTAGTCTAGTTTGTCTCTAAGTCTATATATATTGGATGATCCTCGAAGTTTACTTACCCGGATTGATAGTAAATGAAACTCTAATTTGCATCCGCATTTTAGACCAAACATTTTGGCGCCGTTTCCAGGGAGGATGATTTAGAGATAGACTTAGGAAGACATTTTTATGGACTAACTTGTGAAACCTGGTTGTCACACAAGAAGCAACCATGATGCATTCCAACAAAAATACTCTGCAATAAAAATCACATTATCAATATGAAAAGATCATACATTAAAGTTGAATGCAACAAACAAAATGTGGTTGAAACATAAGAACCAACCAAGTTGCAGTTCATCAAAAACACTTTGCAAAAGTTAAGTAAATGATATCATGCAGAGTTTAATCCAAAGCTCAAGTATCAAAAAGTAATGTAATAGATTGCATGAGGACATGAAATATCTTCAGTTTGGGGGTATGTTAGGCCTCAAAATAGTCCCTATTCTCATTCCATTATTCACCAATACCTTCACATTACTTCCATATTACCTTCATGTCACCTTCATTCCACCTCCACATCATTACATTTATCTCATCATTGGGTTATAACTATGCTTTTCCAAAGTTTATTAGTTCTTAACATTTTTAAGTGTATTTGTGGTTAAACTTTAGAAAATAATATACTTATACTTATACCTAACAATTAGAATGAGTTTGTTGACATGTGTAGGTACAAAAGAAGCTTCCTAGGCACCCTTATGTGGCACTCTATGTTCAAATTCGAATTCCATGAGATCATGGACCTCATGGAGGAAATCATGGACCTCATGGAAGAGATCAAGGAGGATAGGGTTATGTGTCACCATTGGTTGAGAAATATGTGGGTCAAAGGAGGGAATAGTGGATTTACATTTATGAGTTTGTTATCATAGCTTTTGTATAAATAGGAGTGTTATCTCCTTCTTTTGTAATCTTGATTTGTAATCTTGATCTTAATCTTCTTCTTCATTTTGTAATCTTAGTATCTTATAGGTTGGTAGTGAGAAGTTAGATTGGAGAATCAATGTAATGGTTACAATTACAATTTGCAATTGATGATGAATAAGATGGAGCTTCTTTGATCCTCTACATTTGACTTTTCTTTTGGTGTGCTTGTGAATCCTTGGAAGGATCCCCATTTCCTAGCAGGTACACTTTTATTTTAGTAGGCTTTTATTTTATGTTTGTTTGTGAATTTCATTAGGTTCATATGTTTGGAATATTAACGAATGACCTTTCGTAAGAAAGTATTAATGTTTCCTTCAATGAACCTGATTTGTTATTTAATGTTTGATTTCATTAGTTTAAGTTTCTGATTTATATGCTTGAGATATAAATGAATAGTATCTTGTAAGAGAGCTTTAATATTTCATGCAATCAATCAGAATTAGGATGAATAGAAATATTAATGAGCAGTCTCATATAAGGGAGCTTTAATATTTCTTACACTTATCACAATGTCTTTTAATTTTTAGATTTAATTTTGTTAAATGACTAAATAGATGTTGGAGATCGCAATGAAAGACCTCCTGTAAGGGAGCTTTGACATTTCTTCACCTAGCTTAGTCTAGTTTGTCTCTAAGTCTATATATATTGGATGATCCTCGAAGTTTACTTACCCAGATTGATAGTAAATGAAACTCTAATTTGCATCCGCATTTTAGACCAAACAACCTTCCAACATGCCAACGACATAACACATGTCGAGGCTCCCTCATCAACTACCATGCAGAAGATATTCCTAGTAAAAGTTTTCGTGGGATAAGCTACTACTATCTGAAACGCTATGTGGTAAGGTAAACAAGGTTTTATGTCGGTTGTATCCAACATGATTGTACCTGGATTACAAGTCTTGGTAGATCCTAGAGAGGTTAACAAGGCTTTCCTCTGGGAAGGGCAGCTTTGGAGGCCTCTAAAGCGGACATCGCACAAGGGGTTTGTGATAAATCTTCCACCACAGAGTAGTTCTGGGCGGCCCTTGCGTTTGGGTTATGAGAAGTGTTTTTGAATGCACCTTTGGGAATGCCTTTCATTGTTTCGCCCAACGTCTTCTCAATCTGTAGAGGAAGAGATGGGAGTTCGTCTTCTTTACCCTTCTCAGAAGTGCTTGGTTTACTATAGTCATGCACTCTAGTCGATATAAAAGAATCACCCTTCACCATATATACATGCGTGGATGCAGGGTTGTTATAAGACGTAGAGGGTCCTTGGCTGCCCCCTTTTGTGCTTGTAGAGGCTTGGGTTATATTTTGCCCATGTTGAAATGGATTGGTCAACACAACAGGCTGTTGTTGCGTTACAAACTTTTGGGCTTCTGCAAGCCGAGGACATAGATGGGTCGGGTGGTCTTCCACGCACAAGTTGCATGGATACATCGCCTTCCATTTTTCAGTGTTGTCCCTGCCAACATTATCGGTAGGTTTCTTATCCTCCTTACCCTTCTTTCATTATTTTTTCTTTCCTTCAGGCTACTGGGTGGCCTTTGGGTTAGTCGATTTCACTATGTGTACCTCCGACGTTTTGGTAGGTGAAGTAGCCAAAGTAGTAGTTTGGCTGGTCGCTGTGTGTTGTATAGATAACTGCTGCAACTGCTTCGTCAATTTCTCAACGAGATTTGTTTGTGTTGAACCAACAATACCATCAACATGTGGTCCAACTCTCTGTCTAGTTTTATTCAGTATCGAGCATGGCGCATCTGGCAAGATGTTGTATAATAAACCAGACTGAGAAAAGATGAGCTCAAATTGTTGAGCTCTCATGATGGCGTCTTCTTCAGAGAATACTCCTAACGTTGCGACATCTTTGGATAACTGCGAGACCAAAGACTTAAGGAACCACTCAAGCAGGAATGCTGGTGGGACTGGCACCTCAATTAAACTCTTCTGGCGTCTCCATTCTTGGATGTGATCAGAGATATGCTCCGCTGTCATCTGTTCAAAATTGACCAGCAGCTCTGTGCCAACGTTGTATCTCACAGGTAACTGGAAATGGTTTAGGAAATCCATTTCCATCTCGCTAAAGGAAGAGTATCTTGAGCGATCGAGCTCAATGTACCATTTCGCGGCACTCCCAGTGAGAGTACATTGAAACAATCACAACTGTACGGAGTCATATTTCAATGAGTTAGATGAGCACCAAATATGGAAGGTAGTCACATGATCTCCTGGATCTTCATTAGGCTTGGATTTGAACTTTGGAATGTCCGAAGGCAACTTCGTTGGCATAGGAGGCCAACACAGATCGTTACAAATAGGGTCATTCAACAACCTTGTCAAATCTGGCAAGTGCAAAGTCACCAGGAAGGGTAGTTTGGGTTGTTGGTGATAACCTGGGAAAAAGGGGCCTGGAGTTTGACTAACACCAGGTTGCCAGGAAAAGTTTGGCTGCTGGCCCAGATTCTGGTAGAAATCAGGGGCCTGGCTAGCTTATGGATTTTTCATATGTGGAGACATCATTGGCTGATTTCCCAAATAGGACATAGATGGTTGGGAATGCATTATATTCAAAGGACTTTGGGAAGGGTTGCCCCATGTTGGTCCTGTGGGGATGGGAATAGTAGTTTGTCTGGGGTTCCATTGATTGTGGAAAGAATTACCCCAGATTGGCATTCCAGATGAGGGAATGGATCCCTGCCAAGAATTCCAAGGCCCTGATGTGAAAAAATTTCCCAGGTTTGGCCCATGTGCATGAATAGTACCCTGCACAGGAATAGATTGTCCAAAACTAGGATTTCCCCTAGTCAGGAAAGTGGCTGATGAGAAGGCATTGTTACCAAATGTTCCGACCAAAGAAAATGGTGTCGAACCTACCAACATATTATGCGAAGATGGTCCTTCACTCCCCGCTCCAAATAAACTATGGTATGTAGGTTGCCTGACGGATTGCTGATGCGAGCCACCAAGTGAAGGGGACGAAGGAGGAATATGACCTCCTCCGTAAGGGAAAGCGTTAAAAGGAGCAGGAGTTCCCCCCATGTGACCTTATAGAGGAGTGCTAGAGCTCCCTACCCCCATACCTAAATTCTGTAAAGTGGAGTAGGAAAGTACAAGACTTGTACCCGAACTAGGCATCCCATATGAGAACGGAGGGCTTGTCGCACTTGGTGTGAAAGGGGTTGTGGCTGCTGCCAAAGATAGGATCGGACCACTATGCGATGTAGAAGTGGGTGAGACCATGGTGGCTCGGACTAGTGACGGTGGGTTAGGAGGTGAAAAATCTCCGGTGGTGACAACCGTAGTGGGAATTGAAGAATTCCCAGAAGGAGTAACAACATTTGTTTCCATTACTGTGTGCAACACTGTCTGGCGCTCGCAAAATTGAATTGGTATGATGAAAGGTGCCAAAAAATTAGTGGTTGGGGTTTCAACTGGACCAAGAGCATTCGCTTCAAGGTCCAAAATGGTCGATTCCTCCGGATGTTGGTCGGGCACAATTGCTTGTAACCCGGTCACTTCAAAAGACCCTTGTTGGTCTAGCTTTCGCCTTAATGGTGGTGGGGGTGGCTCTAGTGTAAACGACGACAGGCCAAGAAGCCTTTGTGACCGGCGAAGCTCATGATCCTCCACTGTGTGAGAAGATCAAAGACACTCTAGGGTAGTCTAAACGTTCAAAAGTAACACACACTAAAAAAGTCCCTAGAAGATAAGACATGCAAACACTAAATTAATTGGAAGAACAGTTACAACAACCAACACTAGAGAAACTTACCGATGCAAGTGCAACTTGAACATGGAAGCACCTTCTGGGTATAATATACAAAGTGTGGCCCTATTTCTGTCCTAGGTACCGTGATATACCCCCATAATCACCTATGTATGTCCCTAAAAGATAGGCAACTAGGTTGTCAGCACGCGAACAGTCACTAGGCGGGTACAGTCGAAAGTCGGGTAGACCACAATGAGTAGGGTATCGAGCCCGAAACCTGTTAAGGTTATTGAAAGAAAGTGTTCTAGAAGATGACTGAGGACCTCGAATAGATTCGAGAACCACGAAGCCCCGTGGCAAATGCAATCAACAAAATCCCAAAACAAGCCCTCTATATGTGTTCTCCACTACGATTGGTCTAGATTTGGAGGGCTTATCTCCGCTACCTTTCCGCACGCGACCTCGTGTTTATCCCCTGTGTTAGAGGGGGGTCCCAGATAAATTTCACGATACTGGACTTAGACACTCCCTAACTCAGACTCCAATGTTTGAATTTAAATGGCCTTGAAGAGTTTCCTCTCCAACCTAATCCAAGGCCCTAATCTTGAACTAGTTGGTTAACCCTACAAACATAACATTCTAATAAATTTTAGATTTAGCGTTAATTTTATGGCTTTGTCTTATGTCAAGGGGTATGAAAGTGAAACTGATGATGTGTAAAAGACGAAAGAAAAAATGAATAAAAAAGTTGGAAACAAAAAATTTTACTTAATGCAAAATTTCAACAACTTTTCAATTTTTATTTTTTTTTAATTTTCTAAGATTTTGGACAGCAAACTCAAAAAACAAATTTCACTTGACTACAAGCTACTTATGATCTAAGTAAACTACAAAAACTTATGAAATAAACGACTTTTCCTTGACTAATAATGCAAAAACACACTCTTCAACCAAACAAGAAAATGAAAAGAGTTTTATTTTATTTTATTTAAATGCTGATAAAGAAAAAAAGGAAAAATACCAACAAACAAAAACCAAGAAAAACAATTCTGGCCTAATCGCAGATCGCAAATAATCACTCCAAGAAATCACACATTAGCAAAAAAAAAAATGACTGTCACACTTGTCTAAAAACCCTAAAAATTTCTTTTTTTTATGACAACTTTTAAATGAGAAAAAGAAAGCTAAGGGTAAGATTAATCCTAAGCTACTGACTACTAAGACAGAGATTCAAATACCTAAGAGGTATAATTCTCATCAAGGGAAAGGATGATTTCCTTACCCTCAATAAAAACTATCCTGCACAAGCACACTACTGATAATCCAACAACAAGCGTGTGAACGTGAGCTGTATAGAGACAAAGGGAATGTACATGTGGGATGACCTTGTACAAGCCACGTGTATCTCTAAACTCTGAGAAAAAATAAAAATAGACAACCCAAACTAGGAAGAGACCACTGATATTGATAACCAGGATCCCTTGAAGGCTTGGACACTCTTTTTAACAGAAAAAACAAACAATATAAGGAAAAAATTATAAAACAAACCAATCTGAGACAAGACTGCAAACAACCAAGACTTAGAAAGAATCCCAGAAAATCCCTGAGAATTTCTGATTCTGACAGGAAAGAGGATGATTGCCTCAAAAATTCTCTGGACTCTACATGCTACTACTACTTCTTCAGCTAGCGTTCACACGCAGGCTGTAAGAGAGTAGGGCACAAGTACACGTGTTCAGACCTTATGCAGGCCGCGTGTACCTCTGTGGGTCTCGAAAAAACACAGTCAAGCAAATAACAGAGACAAATGGTATGGGAAACTAGACTCTTTGCTAGCTCAGACTTTACAGAAACTAAAAAACAACAGCCAAGAAAAACCAGTCTTTTTCTAAAAACTACCCAAAATAAAAAAATTCCAGGAACCCTAGAGACTTCCCTAGTATGGTCACCAATTCCGTTGTGAGGGAAATCTCCTTACGGACTAGCAAATAGGGTTATGGTTTGCATGCATATATGATCAAGAGAAAATCTACTTTCTACCTTCGTCTCCAGACTCAAATCCTATTTCTTTTCAGTAAAACATGGCTAGATCAACCTACCTTGTTCCAGGCGTTTGATGTCAATCCCTTGTCGCACTTGATCACTTGTTCGCAGTTCTCCTTTCCAACGATGACCTGTATACAAGAAAAGCAACAACTACACATGCATCTTACCTATAGAATAATAGGTTAGAGATTCAAACATGTACTTAACAATTTATGAATAACTCATGAATTAGGACGAGAAAAAAAAATTCTTTATTACTTTGAATGACTCAACTTACAAAAAGTTGAGATCAGCCACCACTCTGTGAACCTGATCCTGGGCTCCTCTTCAACTGTCCTCTAACTTCTTTGCTTCATATCTCTTCTGGCACAAGGATGGCTAAAGGATTGGGACAATGGGAATATGCAAATGGGCAAAGTTTCTTTGCTATATTTTTCCTCTTCCAAATGGGACCCCTATCCCTTCTTTTATAGGTTAGAAGAAGCTAGGTATTTGGACAAACCCTCGGCCATGCATGGTCAGGAGTTTCAATTAACTCACCCAGATCTATGTGTTCTGTCGGCAACTTTCCTTTTTTCATGCTTTTGTCGGTCCACGCGGGCTGTTTTAGGTCAATTAGCGTGTACACATGTGTAGTAATGGAGTAGGGCACATGGGCCCTTATAAAAGAGGTTTTTTAAAGAGTTTCTCAGTAGTTCTTTGGCAAATAAGGGATCTGAGATGGCCTGATGCTAAGTAAGCATGTATGGTTCAATTTAGGGTTATAACAATCAGCCTCCCGTACTTGTTGTACTAGCCACCTATAACAATTGTACTAGCCTGTAGAAACCTTCAATACTGCCCATAAATGCCCATAATTGTTCTAGTAGAACTCATCCTTCCTAGGGCAGCCCCAAAGACCTCCAAAGCAAGGAGGCTTCCCTTAGAACCTTCCCACAGACCTGCTGTTAAGTTCTACCTACAGGCTGAGTGTCCTCCTCACCTGAGACAACCCTTTTCTTTGTCCACAAGGCCTCCAACCCACAGGCTAAGTCCTCCTCTTCACCTATGACTACCTTTTCCAGTAGACCGAGCCCTCCAAACAGCCCTCAATAAGCCTGCGGTTGGCCTCTCCCTTGTTGTTTCCTTACTCAACCCTCTTCACCAAGAAAACCTGCCCAAGGCAAACATAAAACAAAAGACTAAGCCAACATTTCCCTAGACAAAAAACCAAACATCTTAAAAGAGGAACTAAGGCCTTTCAGCCTCCTCCATTTGGCTAGACCGAGGTCACCAAGTGACTGGACTGAGGTCACCAAGACCCCATAAAATTATGAAATGTTACATCATCCTTAACTCCTTTATATACAACTCTTAAGTTTGAGTGAAAATCCCTAGACTTATCTCAACATTAAATTATAGTATTTAATTCCTCTATGTGGGTGTGAAGCCCCAACACAAGCCCACAAAGTCTGTCAACAAACCCATGAAGCCCCAACTCCATTCCAAGGGCATTTTCTCTGAAACGAAAGTGCAACATGGTGCCAAAAATGATTCCCACGTGCTCGACACCAAGGCCTCTTGTGTGAATACCTCCCGAAGCTACAAAAACATCAACAACAAAACCTGAAGGAGAGGGCATTTCTACAACATATCAATTCACTAACTTGTATTCACTCTTGTGATGAGATGTGACTAAGAGAATAAAATGTGCTTTTTCTCTCTCTTAACTCTTCATTTGTACTTGTATTCTCTCTCTTGATGCACTAGGGTTGCTTGGAGCATATTGGAGTTCTAGGGTCAATATTTATCCCTCTGAAATTTTAGGTTATGGTTATGAGAGAAAACTGGAAGCAAATATTCTTTCTACAACATATCAATTTACTATAGTTAAGAGATGTGACTAAGAGAAGAGAGTGCACATTTCATCTCTCTTATGTCTTCACTTGTACTTGTATTCTCTCTCTTGAGGTGCTAGTGTTTCTTGGAGCATCTTGGACTTCTAGGGTTAGGGTTTATCCCTTGGGTTAGGGTTTCCTGGAGCATCTAAAAGTTTTAGAGTTAAGTTTTTTCCCTTGGAAATTGGAGATTAGGGTTTTGAGTGAAAACCGAAAGGGGAGAATCTTTCACAACATATCGATTCACTCACTTATATCCACTCTTCTGATGAGATGTGACAAAGAGAAGAGAATACAAATTTACTATCTCTCACTCTCTCTTGAGGTGATAGGTTTTCTTGGAGGATCTTGGACTTCTAGGATTAGGATTTGTCCCTTGGAAATTGGAGATTAGGGTTTTGAGAGAAAACTGGAAGGAGAAAGTCTTTCTACAATATTTTGGTTCACTCAATTATATCCTCTCTTCTGATGAGATGTGACAAAGAGAAGAGAGTACGCATTTACTATCTCTTACACTCTCTTGAGGTGCTAGGGTTTCCTGGAGGATCTTGGAGTTCTAGGATTTGGGTTTATCCCTTGGAAATTGGAGATTAGGGTTTTGAGATAAAATTGGAAGGACAAAGTCTTTCTATAATATATTGGTTCACTCACTTGTACTCAATATTCTAATCATATGTGATTAAGAGAAGAGAGTGCACATTTCCTCTCTCTTACTCTCTCTTAAGTCTTCACTAATATTCTCTCTCTATTGGGGCACTAGGGTTTCTTGGAGCATCTTGGAGTTCTACGATTAAGGCTTATCCGATGGAAATTTTAGATTAGGATTTTGAGAGAAAACCAAAAGGCAAGTCTTACTACAACACATCGATTCACTCACTTATATTTAGTCTTGTTATGAGATGTGACTAAGAGAAGAGAGTGTGCATTTCCACTCTCTCTCTCTCTCTAAATTCTTCACTTGTACTTGTATTCCCCCTCTCTTAAGATGGTACAGTTTCTTGGACCAACTTGGAGTTCTAGAGTAACGAGAGTATTTCTACAACAAAACTTAAGAGAGAGTACGAGGGAGGAAATGTGAACTCTCTTCTCTTAGTCACATTTCATCACATGAGTAAATACAATTGAGAGAAATGATATATTGTAGAAAGACTCTACTTTTGGTTTTCTCTAAAAACCATAATCTCCAATTTTCCAAGGATGAATCCTAACCCTAGAACTCCAACATCCTCTAAGAAACTATAGCACCTCAAAAGACAGGGAGAAGACAAGTACAAGTGAAGACTTAAGAGACAGTTCCAAGATGCTCCAAAAAACCCTAGTGCCTCAAGAGAGAGGGAGACTACAAGTACAAGTGAAGACTGAAGAGACAGTAATAGAGAGAAAATGTGAACTCTTTTCTCCTAGTCACATCTCGTCACAAGATTGAATACAAGTGAGTGTATCGATATGTTGTAGAAAGACTTTCTCCTTCTGATTTTCTCTCAAAACCCTCATCTCCAATTTCCAAGGGATAAACCCTAACCCTAGAACTACAAGATGCTCCAACAAAACCCTAACACCTAAAGAGAGGAAAAGATAATACAAGTAGAAAACTTAAAAGAGAGAATCCTAGGGATTCTTGGAGCATCTTGGAGTTTTAGGGTTAGGTTTTATCCCTTGGAAATTGGAGATTAGGGTTTTGAGAGAAAATTATAAGGAGACAGTCTTTCTACAAATTATCGATTCTCTCAGCTGTATCCACTCCAGTGATGAGACATGGCTAAGAAAAGAGAGTGCACATTTCATCCCTCTTGCTCTCTCTCTTGAGTTTTTAAATTGTATTATATAATATATTTCTCTCTCTTGAGGTTCCAGGGTTTGTTGGAGCATCTTGTAGTTATAGGGTTAGGGTTTATCCCTTGGAAACTGGAGATTAGGGTTCTGACAGAAAATCGAAAGGAGGGAATCTTTCTAAAACCTATCGATTCACTCACTTGTATTCACGTGTGTGATGAGAAGTGAGTAAGAGAAGAGAGTGTGCATTTTCTCTCTCTTACTCTCTTAAGTCTTCACTTATATTTGTTTGAACATCTTGGAGTTCTAGGGTTAGGGATTATCCCTTGTAAATTGGAGATTACGGTTTTGAGAGAAAACCAAAAGGAAATAGTCTTATCCAATTTCCAATGGATAAAACCTAACCCTAACATTACAATATCCAATTTCAAAGGGATAAACACTAATCCTAAAACTCCATGAAACCTTAACGCCTCAAAAGAGAGAGAGTATAATAATACAAGTGAAGACTTAAGAGACAGTATGAGAGAGAAATTGTGCATGCTCTTCTCTTAGTCACTTCTCATCACAAGAGCGAATATAGGTTAGTGAATAGATATGTTGTAGAAAGACTCTCTCCTTTAGATTTTCTCTCAAAACCCTAATCTCCAATTTCCAAGTGATAAACCCCAACCCTTGAACTGGAATATGGTCCAACAAACCCTAGCACCTCAACAGAGGGAAAGATAATACAAATACAAAACCTAAGAGAGAGTAAGATGGGGGAAATGTACACTCTCTTCTCTTAGTCACATCTCATCATAAAATTGAATACAAATGAGAGAATCGATATATTGTAGAAAGACTCTCTCCTTCATGTTTCTCTCAAAACCCTAATCTCTAATTTCCAAGGGATAAACCCTAACCCTAGAAAACCAATATGCTCCTAGAAACCGTAG
>ML801518.1:27017-40475 GCA_009831015.1 Picea engelmannii | reverse complement strand
GCAGAGACTGAGAGAAAGGAAATGTTCACTCTCTTCTCTTAGTCACATCTCACCATAAGAGTGAATAAAACTAAGTGAATTGATATGTTATAGAAAGACTCTCTTCTTTCAATATCCAATTTCCAACAACATATAGTTCACTCAATTGTCTTCACTCTTGTGGTGTGGTGTGACTAAGAGAAGAGATTGAGCATTTCCTCTCTTATTCTCTCCTAGGTGTTCACTTGTACTTGTATTGTCTCTCTTTGTTGAGGTGCTATGGTTTTTCGACTCATCTTGGAGTTATAGGGTTAGGTTTTATCCCTTAGAAATTGGAGATTAGGGTTTTGAGAAAAGACCAAAAGGAGATTCCTTCGACAACATATCAATTCTCTCAGTTCTATTTACTCTTATGATGAGATGTGTCTAAGAAAAGAGAGTGCACATTTCCTCCCTCATACTCTCTCTTAAGATTTTTACTTGTATTATCTATCTCTCTCCTTAGGCGCCAAGGTTTGTTGGAGCATCCTGTAGTTCGAGTGTTAGGGTTTATCCCTTGGAAATTGG
Organism: Picea engelmannii; assembly: GCA_009831015.1. Lineage (NCBI taxonomy): Eukaryota > Viridiplantae > Streptophyta > Pinopsida > Pinales > Pinaceae > Picea > Picea engelmannii. The sequence goes on along the minus strand of ML801518.1, from coordinate 39,929 downwards.
AGATTAGGATTTTGAGAGAAAACCAGAAGGAGAGAGTCTCTCTACAACACATTGATTCACTCACTTGTGCTCAACTTGTGATGAGATGTGACTAACAAAAGAGAGTGCACATCTCTTAAATCTTCTCTCTCTCTTTAGGCACTAGAGTTTTTAGAGCATCTTGGAGTTCTAGAATTATGGTTTATCCCTACAAAATTGGAGATTAATGTTTTGAGATAAAATATCAGTTCACTTACTTATATTGACTCTTGTGGTCAGATGCGACTAAGTGAAAGTGTGTGCATTTCCCCTCTTACTTTGTCTTAAGTCTTGACTTGGACTTGTATTCTCTCTATCTCTTGAGGAAATAGGGTTTTCTTGTAGCATATTGGAGTTCTAGGGTTAAGGTGTATCCTATGGAAATTAGAGATTAGGTTTTGAGAGATAACCGAAAGCAAAGAGTTTTTCTATAACATATCAATTCACTTGTATTCAATCTTGTGTTGAGATGTGACTAATGGAAGATAGTGCACATTTCCTCTCTCGTACTCTCTATTAAGTCTTCACTCATACTTTTATTCTCTCTCTTTCTCGAGGCACTACTATTTCTTGAAGCATCTTGGAGTTCTAGGGTTAAGGTTTATTGCTTGCAAATTGGATATTAGGGTTTTGAGAGAAAACCAAAAGCAACGAATCTTTCCACAACAAATCAATTCACTCACTTGTATTCACTCTTTCAAAGACATGTCACTGAGAGAGGAGAGTGTGCATTTCCTCTATCTTACTCTCTCTTAAGTATTCACTTGTACTTGTATTCCTTCTCTCTCTTGAGGAGCAAGGGTTTCTTGGAGAATCTTGGAGTTCTAGAATTAAGATTTATCCCTTGGAAAATGGAGAATAGGGTTTTGAGAGAAAACCAGATAGAGAGAGTCTTTCTACCACACATGGATTCACTCACTTGTATTCACTCTTGTGATGAGATGTGCTTAAGAGGAAAAAGTGCATTTCCTCCCTCTTACTCTCTCTTAAGTCTTCACTCGTACTTGTATTCTCTCTCTCTCTATTCAGGCACTAGGGTTTCATGGAGCATCTTGAGTTATAGAGTTAAGGTTTATCCCTTGGAAATGTTGATGATTGTAGCGTCGTGTGACATTTTCCAGGTTGTTCTCCTTTGGATTGAGTTGAGTCGATCTGTGAGAGGGCCCATGTGATGGGTGTGTCATTCTCCTCTGGACTAAGTTGAGATGATGTGTGCCCATGTGTTGGTTGTGCCCATTGTAGATTTTAACCTTGCACAATATTTACTGCAAACAGATTTTCAGTAAAAGAACATAAAATATACAATGGCAAATACACACATTACACAAAGATTTTTCCCTTGGAAACCCAAACCGGGAAAACTAGCATATTCTATATTCATTCATAGTGATACATTGTTTACAATACAATATACATATAGGAGCCAGCGGCATCCAAAACCCTAGCCCAATAACCTGGGTCAGTCCATAACCCTAATTCATTAACCAGAAATAGAAAACCACTGAAAAAGAAACCATGTGCCGAAAAACCACCTAAATATGTGACACGTTTCCTAAGGTAGAATTTTTCTTTTCAGGGGCATTGTCCCCGAATCCCCGCATGGGGGGCTTCGCCCCCATACACCCCCCTGCGCGCCCAACACAGACACTCAGAAACTACTACTTGTGCAAAGAATATAACACATACCCAAAATTCTACCACTTGTTGTTTTCTTTGCACACAGGGGGTTACAGGGTTACATAGTCAACAATCCAGGGAAACAATGCCCCATAGATCCTCTACACCAAGAAAATTTCTCAGTGCTCACAGTTTTTTTTAATGAGTCTGCAACATTCTTCAAAGTGTCCACCTTCATTAGAAATACTTTATTTTCTTCAATCATGTCTCTCACAAAGTGATATTGAATATCAATATGCTTTGTCTTTGAGTGATAAGCTGGGTTCTTCGCCAGAAAAATTGCTCTCTCACTGTCGCACTCTATCCTTATAGCTTGTTGTACCAACCCAATACCTGAACACAATATTTGTAACCATACTGCTTCCTTACTTGCATGAGTGGGTGCCATGTATTCAACTTCTGTAGTTGAAAGTGCCACCACAACCTGTCTTTTGCTCATCCAACTTATTGCTCCTCCAAACAGGTTAAACACATACCCACTTGTAGAGCTCCTACGATCTAGATCTCCAACCCAGTCTGCATCCACAAAGCCATGTATATCCACCACTTTGTCCAATCCTAGTATTCCTTCGTAGCACAATCCATAGCTAGCAATGCCACACAAATACCGGAAAACCCTTTTTATTGTTGTCCAATGCTCCTTCCCTGGTTTTGACATATACCTGCTCAAAACTCCCACTGCATGTGCAATGTTCGGTCTAGTACAAACCATTGCATATATCAAACTTCCAACTGCACTCACATATGGAACATGAGACATGTCCTCCTCCTCTTCATGTGTCTTGGGACACTAATCCACAGATAGCTTTACACTAACATGAATAGGAACCTTGACCGGTTTACATTCTTGCATATTAAACCTCTGCAATATTGTCTTGACACATTTTCTCTGATTTAGCCAGAGTTTCCTCCTTTTCCGATCTCTTCTAATTTCCATGCCCAAAATGAAATTTGAAGTACTGATATCCTTCATGTCAAATTTAGAGGACAACTAAGTTTTCACATCCTGGATAATCTCCTTTTTGTTTCCTATCAACAACATGTCATCCACATACAAGACCAAATAAATCAAATGATCACCAATTAATTTAAAATACACAAAGTGATTCTCTTTGTTTCTTGTGAATCCAAGTCCCATCATATAGGTATCAAATTTTTGATACCACATCCTTGTTGATTGTTTTAAACCATACATGGACTTTTTCATCTTGCATACCAACTCCTTCTTTCCCTTCACAACATAACCTTTTGGTTGCTTCATATAGATTTATTCTTCCAGATCCCCATGTAGGAATGTTGTCTTCACGTCCATCTGTTCTACTTCAAAATAAAATGCAGCAACAACATATAACAAAAATCTTATAGAGGTTAACTTGGAAACATGAGAAAAAATCTCACCAAAATCAATTCCCCCAACCTGGGAATAACCCTTTGCTACTAATCGAGATTTTTATTTCTCCACTTTTCCTTATGCATTCAGATTATTTTTAAATGCCCATTTGTTGCCAATTGGATTTATTCAAATATGCCATTTCTTCATCCATGGCCCTTTTCCAGAGATTTCCATCCTCTGAATCCACTACCTCCCTGACAGTTCTAGGATCATCATCAGTAATAGAAAAAGAAAAATTTGAATGGAAATCATATGGATTATACCTTTCTGGTAGCCTTCTTTCTCGAACCGATCCCCTCAATATTGGATTATGAGGATCTTCTTCTTCTGATTCCTGTTCTTCTGTAGAGTCTGACTCATCATCCTTTAAATCAAACTCTATTTTTTCTAGTTCTTCCTTACTTGGTAGGACTTCCTGTTTAACAACATCCTTCATTTATCTAAATACCACATCTTGGCTATATGATAACTTCTTAGTTTTTGGGTTTCAAATCTTATAACCTTTGAGACCATCTTTATATCCAATAAAGATACACTTTTTGACCTTCTTATCTAGCTTACTCTTGTTTTCCTTTGGAACATGAACACATGCATCACAACCAAATACCTTGAGATGTGCGAGGGAAGGTTCCTTACCAGTCCATACCTCTTGTGGAGTCTTTTCATCCAACACTAATGAGGGTGATTTTTTGACCAGGTAACATGCAGTACCCACTGCCTCTGCCCATAATTCTTGCCCTAACCCGACACCTCTGAGCATGCACCTTGATTTTTCCATCAATGTCCTGTTCATCCTTTCTACAACTCCATTCTACTGAAATGTATATGGAGTAGTCTTCTACCTTGATATACCACACTTCTTACATAATTCTTCAAATTCATTCCCGCAAAATTCTCCGCCATTATCTATCCTCAACACCTTAATTATTTTCTCTGTTTGATTCTCAACAAGATCCTTAAACTCTTTAAACCTGTCAAAGAATTCAGATTTATTCTTGATGAAATATATCCAAGTATTCCTCGACAATTCATCTATAAATGAGACATAGTACATATATTTTCCCAATGATGGGACCAACACAGGTCCAAAAACATCACTGTGAACTAGATGTAAAATTCCTTCTGCCCTCGTTGCACCAGAAGGGAATCTTACCTGATTCTGCTTCCCATATAGACAATGTTCACAGAAATCAAAATCCAGAGATCAGTTAGACATACCTTCAACCATACCTTTACCGTGTATTAGTCGAAGACCCTTCTCTTCGATATGTCCTAGTCTTTGATGCCACAACATAACCTTTTCTCCAGAGACTGTAGGAGTTATTTCTTCTTCAAATCCAATATTAGAAACAATGGAATTATTACACCCATCATTAATAGTGCTTCCTTGCAGCTTATACAGAGCTCCAAACTGAACTCCCTTCAACAACACCATTGCTCCTCGAACCATCCTGCAAGTTTCCTTTTCAAATATTGTTTTTACCCCTGCATCGTCCATTTTGCTTACATAAATCAAATTTATGGCCAAACCTGGGATGTGTAGAACACCAGGAAGTGTTCTAATCCTTCCATCTATGAGCCTTAACTTGACTTTTCCTTGTCCTATGATTCTGGTTGTCGAATCATCACCCAAGAAAACATTACCTCCATCATACCTTTCATATTCACAAAACCACTCCCTGTGGGGAGTCATATGAAAGGATGCACCAAATTCAACCAACCATGCCTCGTGATCTGCATCTGTGCTTGAAGAAGCCAAGTACACATCCCCTCCTTCTTCCTTGGAGGTCTTTTCTTTTGTAGAAGGATATTCTTCAGATCCCTTCTTTTTCTCAACTTTTGATCTACACTGCTTCTTGTAGTGCCCTTCTTTTCCACATCTCCAACATACCCTTACAAACTTTCCGAGAGATTTAGAACTACCGTTAGACTTAGATCTCCCACTTGAGAACTTATATCTATTTCTTGTTGTTGGCACATGGGCAGACCCAGGGTTCAACGCTTCAACAACGCACCAAAAAAACCCTAACTACCGGCCCGTTTGGCAACACCTGTGAAGCAGATGAAGTCTCACCCGAGGTAGAGGTAGAGGTGGTTGTAAGACTCAGGTGTCCGCAACCTTAGCTAGGACACAGAGCTATGATTCTTACTTTAGCATAGATCATTCATCAATATTTAACCCTCATGACACTCCACAGATGGCACAGAGCACCACAACATTCACTTAGATCTAGGTTAAGTTAGCACTTAGTAACAACAAAATAGGTCTAGCACTCAACACTTTCATATATGTCATATCTATACCCACACATCTAAGAAGCACAAAGAAAAGTGGATCTATCTAAGTATATCATAGCAAAGCACATAGCATAATCATATCAAGCACAACACATGGAAAGAAACCAACACATTAGGTCGAAGCACCGAGCACAACACACAGAGTTACCGTGGTTCACCCCCACCCTAGGGTTACATCCACAAAGTCTTCTTCTTCTTTATTAGCTTTGGTCAATCTGGTTACAACACAGAGCTCACACTTGTACTCCGCATAGGACAGGATATCTACGTGCACCTCGCCAGATCCTCCTTCCCCGAGTAGATCTAGCACAGAGCCTTCTTACAATCTGTGCACTCAACACTTATAACACTTGCACTCATCTCTACAAGTCAGTCACACAATATACACAAATCCTTTACTAGCACTTAGCTTATCTTCTCACCCTCTCTTACATTTCTTAGCTACTTATTTATACTTTACAAAATAGGCCTAAACATGGGTAAACCCATGGGTCGACATCCCTTTCCCATTACAAAAACCCAACACCCTAAAAGGGCCCCAAAAGTGGGCTGAGATCTCGTGATCTATGCTTCACCTAGCGCTCCATCTTTGACAGGCTGTCGAAGTCCAAAAACGGTCAAATATGACCAATTGTTCCTCAAAACTTGGTCAAGGGCCAACACTTGCCTGGGAACGTCCTCTTGAAAATAATGCATCTGTGCTCTGTCCTTCCATATTCTTCAGTCTCATCTCCTCCGACAACAAGGATGAGACCACTTCATCAAACTTCTAGGCAGTTTTATTACTACCTATGGCCACAACCAGACTATCCCACGAGTCTGGTAAAGAAAAAAATAAACAAATACATTTATCTTCATTTGAGATTTTAATCTCAACATATACTAACTGACTTACCAGAGTATTGAAGGCATTCAAATGCTCTGCCACCGAGTCTCCATCTCTCATTCTCAGGTTACACAGCTTCTTTCTCAGGAATAGTTTATTTACTAGTGATTTAGACTGATACAACTTCCCCAAATTTTCCCATAAATCCTTGGTCATAGCTTCCTCTGACACATTCAGTAATACTGAATCTGAGAGACACAGTTAGATTGTGCTCTTTGCCTTCCGATCCAACTTTTTCTAGTCATCTGTTGAAGTTCCTGTAGGTGCAATACCTAGATCTATTGCGATCCACTGATCTCTGTCCACCAACAGATCTTCCATCTTGAGCTTCCACAACTCAAAATTTTTCCCATTAAACTTCTCGATCTCCATCTTCTAATTGCTTCCCATTTCTTTTCACCTGAAAAATCAATACCACAGATCTCCCACTGTAACAAGGCTTATCACAGTCGTGAGCCAAACCCTTGACCATAAAGGCGTCCTCCTAAAGCCAACAAAGCTTTAATACCAAATTTAGATTTTAACCTTGTACAATATTTACTGCAAACTGATTTTTAGTAAAATAACAAAAAAGATATAATGGAAAATACAAACATTACACAAATATTTTTCCCCTAGAAACCCAAACTGGGAAAACCAACATATTCTATATTCATTCATAGTGATACATTGTTTACAATACAATATACACATAGGAGCCAGTAACATCCAAAACCCTAACCCAATGACCAGGTTTACTCCACAACCCTAATTCCTTAACCGGAAATAGAAAACCATCGGTAAAGAAACCATGTGCCGAAAAATCACCTAACTATGTGACACGTTTCCCAAGGCAAAAAAAATTTTTGTTTGCCGAAAAACCACCTAAATATGTGACACTACTACTCGTGCAAAAAATATAACACATATCCAACACTACCTACACTAATCTATGTTAGGTCAAAATGTTAGGTATACTCATATAACCAATAAAATCATCCTAGCATTGTACTAGAACATCTACCCCTATGATTCATCATAAATCAAAATAAAGATAAATCAGGCACAAAAGAACATGAGTTAGAGAAGTCATTATATTATAACTAATCAGAAAATCCAACTCATGGAGGCTCGAGGGAGGGAAAAAATCATGCAAAGATGTATTACCACAACCCTGCCCTATCCATCCCAGGACAATCGAAATAATCTGGAAAAGTTAGATCCTCATCCTCAACTACCAAGTCAATTCTCGAAGACTGAGAAGGAATAAGAATGAATCTAAGGAAAACTCTAAGGTTTCCCATAAAATAAGAAAGAGCTAAGTAGGGGATCACTACAGGCCTAGAGAAAAAAAATTGTTCCCAACCCAAGGCTCATTTGTCATGTGTGTGAAACCAAAAATCCCCACAACAAACCATAGGTTGAAAACAATTTTTTCCTATAGGTAAGTGATTATCATGAGAAGAAATTCCAACCATGTCTATAGAGGGAAAGCAAGGTGAAAATGGATAAGGTTGGAAAGTCTTGTCACAAAAATCCTGCTTAGGGAAAATCATGTCCTTACCCTCATCAAAATTGGAGGACAATGTTGGTTGAAAACTTTCTTTGTAGAGTAAATCCAAGTGCTCAAAAGAATATGTATCAAACCCCCTAGGGTATGACTAGAATTCATCATGAGAATTCTACAATAAGTCATCCATGGGTGGTTGGAACAAATTCGTAATCATGTCATATTCTTGTTTCCAAACATTTGAATAAGCAACAATCACATATGGTTGTTCTAAGAGAAACAATTTAAAATGACCTTCAATATCATAAATGGGATAATCACCAGGAAAAATCGCATCCCATTTACATCTCCCAACATGTATAAACTCATCAATATTTTCACTCACATCATCACTTTTATTATAGGATGAAGGGACCAATGTATCCAAGGGTTCCTCTAACATTTATTCACTTTCCAAATCATAGTATAAAACATCATCAAAGTTTTGGAAATAAATATAACTTACAATGTTATTTTCATTATGTGCAGGAGGGACGCGAGCTTGGATGGCCTTATCAAATGGAGGATAAAATATGAGGGCTTTGTCTTCATGAGGAGACTCTTCGTGGATTAGGTCTTCAACATGGCGTGTTTCATCAAAGTGTTATTCTTCAACATGATCACAAGGAAACTCATGTTCTTCTAGGTAATCTTCCTCATGATTCACCTCTTCAAGCTCTTGTTCTTCAATCAAGTCTTTGTTTTCTTCAATAGAATCATGAGGTAATTCTCACTCCTCTTCAAGGAATTGGTAACCCTCTTCACAAGCTTATTCTTCTGGCTCTTTTCTTGGAGATGAATGATCTTCAAGGCTCTCATCCAAGGCATGCTCAAGATATGGAGGTTCTTTGTTAATAAATGCTTCACCACTTGCTTTTTGTTTGGAAGGGGAAATTCTTCAAGGTTTTCATCTTTTGAATCATCCCACTCTTCTCCCTCCATGTTCAACTCCAATATCTTGGATAAAACCCAAGGTTGTTCATACTTCTCTCGTATGCTAGCACACAATGTTTTTACCCATAAGTATGCCTTAGAAAGCTTTTCCTTTGTTAAAAATTTGAAAAATTTCACATATCGGTTAATTGCAAGGTCATGCTCTTCTCGTCTTTATGCAAAAAGTTCATTCAACATTTGTACATCTTGGAATTGATCAACAAGTTCCTTGCAAAACTTCTTATCTTCTCCAACACTTTCCTTCAATCTTTGGGAGAAGTCCTCACATTGTTTTGGTTCTTCATCCTCAATAAGTGGAGCACTCATCAATGTATTGTCTTTATGAGGATGAATAACCCTAATGAAATTCTCTTCTCAAGCATGGTGTGATTCCATAAGGTTTCTTATGAAAACACCCTGGAAGAAATTTTCCTTTTTAAGGGCTATTGTGAGTTCTTGAAGAGTGTCCTCATAGGTTTGAGATCATGAGTTCCCATACTCAAGAAATTTGCTAATGAGATCTATGAGAGAAGATATGGTTTTTGGTTTGAATATGTCTTTGATCCAATCATGGACATCAAATGATAGAGAGACTACAAACCATTGCATTTGTACATCTTCATGTTCCCCCATATGTTGTATGTATTTCAAGAAATTCAAAACATGATTAACAACCAATCCTTCAAATTTTGGAAAGTTATTTGACCATCCATCCTTATACTTGTTTGTCTATCCAAGGATCCTTTCAAAATCAATACAAGGAAACCATTCCTGGAAAGCCATAATTCCATTACTTGGGAAACGAACAACTCAAAATCTATTAGTGGAGTCGTCGGATGATCTTTCTAGGATCATCAAAGGAAGGTGAGGGAACTAACATCAACAAAGTCTCCAGATAAACTTGTAAGATAAGGAATTCAAGAGAAAGTTTACCAAAGTTATTTCATTGAGGAGAATGACTCATTCCTCCCTGACAACAACGCCAAAATGTTATTGCAAGATTTGTACTTGTGCAAATCCCAACACAAGATCCCCAAATATTGCCTAACTATAGAAGATCCTACCACTGTCACCTTAGTAAGAACTTCCATAACTTTAGTGGTGGAGGAGGTTCTCCACAAGGGAGGCTTCCTTGGTGACCTCAAAGGTTCAAAGTAAAGTATAGTAGCCAAGCCTACCACCCCCTGTCTTGATCACCTAAAGATTGTTCTAGGTCAAAGTAGTAGAAGAGATATGATGTTGTTTAAGTACCTGCCTAGAAAAATAACACTTTATAGCATATATATGGTTATTTCCAAGTCCAAACATGCAATTAACACCTCTTAGGGACAGAAGACATGAAAAGTTTCTATGGCTGTTATGAATTTGCAACAATGATAGTAGTACAACAACAATGAATAAATTATAACAACAACAACAATTATTGATAAAAAAAATGCAAAAAATGAAAAGGAAAACTTAACATACATCCACTAGAGTACTATCCAATCATTAAGTGCAATTTTTGAACATGTTATACCATCTTGACAAGAGTGTATGCAAAAAATAATAGTATTATCATATGGTTGTAGCAAACTTTTGTAACAACAACAAATTTAGTAACAAGTTTGCAAATGTTAGTGTTATTAAAGTTAGTAGAGAGCTTGAGAGAGTTGAAATAGAGAGTTTAGAGAACACTTTCACCACAATAATTCTTAGAAATTAGTTCCTTATTGATATAGAGTATTTATAACAACAAATGAAACAATACTTGAAGATTAAACTAGTAGAAACTAAGAGGCAGGGTTTAAAATATAAGGTGCTAGCACATTAGGGCCTTAGGGTTTAAAACCTTAAAGAGAAGGATTGCTAGACTGCAAACACATTTGGGCTCTAGCAATATTTTTTCCCTTTTTAATGCTTTGATTAGGTCAAAAACCAAATTTCTAGGGCTAAAATCCTAAAGTGCTAGCACTTTAGGGCTTTAGGATACTAACCGTAGCAACAATGTTTCACTAATTTTGAACAAGAATAACCTTGTGAGAGGAGGAAACACTTATGCTCCTCTCTTAGGGTTTTACCAAAAAAGATGTCTAGCATAAAGTAGTAAGATTTACCATGAAACATAACAACATAAAGATAAGTTGTATAAAATTTACTTACTTTAGACAATATACCATGAGACAAAACCCTAATTGCAGAAATTCCTCTTCAATAATCATCAAAACATCCACAATTTGATCCTCCAAGCATATCCCATAAGTAGGAAAAGAGATAGTAACCCTAATAGGGTGAAAATTTTAGAAGTCTGTCTTACAAGTGTGAGGAAAAATGTTATGATAAAATGAAATGTGAGGGTGGATTATTTATATGAGGCCACCCTCATAAACAATTTCCACATAATTTGTCAATGACACAAAACAAGTGGGGCCGACCCCTTAATTTACCTCTAATAATATTCCAAAATACAAAATACATCAAATAAAACCCTAAAAGAGTGACATCATGCCCTAGAAGGGTGATATAATGCTCAAATGTGTGATGTCAAGGAGTGTGACATTGGTCCTACAAATACCATGTGGCATGCTTCAGTGTTCAAGGGTGTGAAGCAAGGTGTCCTCTCACTCCAATCCATGTCAAATCATTCCTGAAACCATACCATCCATCAAACCCTAGCCCCAAAAGGTGATTTCCAAGTGAAACAGGAGTGCAATATCATCCCCAAGTGATGCCAAGGTGCCTCAAAAGGCAACAACATCCATCCTTTGTTCACAATAGCTCTGAGGTGCTCTACCCAGCCTGTGGGATCGTAGCCCATATGAATGACATATGACCAATATTGCTCAAACCAAGTTCATATGTCCATCATCCAAGGTCCTGAGAATGTGAGAGCCATTGTTTGAGGATGGTGAGTCACTGGATGACCCACTTCTCTTCATTAAATGTGCAAAATTCTTGCAATAAAGGCACAATGTCCTGGGTGCAAGCCCAAGACGTCCCTCAAGAACCATGTCAGGGCCATTCAAAACAAAGCATAATATGCATAATATAAGATAAGGTAAACCAAATTTCATAAGAAATATCACTTCTTAAACCATGTGAAGTAAGATGTAACTTAAGACATAAGCCATGTAAAATGATTCACCCCAACATCCCCTTCAAGCATCACACCGACCAAGTCCCCATGTGAGTTATCAAGTTTAAGTATGGGAGCGTCTTCATCCACTCCTATTATGTGTGCCACCTAGACATAAAATAAAATAACCTAGGTAGAGGGATAGGTCCCGAGAGTGACAAGGGGAAGTAAAAACCCATCAAGAGTAAGTGTGAATGTAATATGGTATTAGGCTTACTTTGTGGCTTATGGTATCCATTTCTATGAGTGCCTTTGTAGAGGTGGCACTTGCTTTCTTGAGACACCCTTTCCTCAATACTTTTTGCATTATGAACCCCTTATTTTCCTTTTGATACCCATTTATTATTTGAAAGTCACCTTTATAAGGTTTCAAGCTTCATTCCTTTACTTTTTGATAGGAAGTAGTCCTTCATAATTGGTGCATTCATTCACATCTAGACAGGGGCAACTACCATTAGACGAGGTATATATCAAGCTATACTGAGGCTTTTATGGTGGCCTTTATAATTTAGCAATATCATATACATAGAGCATCTACATCATCCTATGGGACTTCAACCCCTTCTTCTCGTGAGAGAATTGACCATAGCCGAATTTTAGGATATGTGAAAGGATTCAAGATGGAAGGTGTTAAGTATGATCGTGAATGAAAGGTTACCTATGGGAGCCCCCCCCAGTATTAACCCTTTTCTCTGGGCGGTGACAACACGAGACTAGGGAACATAAGCTGACCACCAAAGTGAAACAAGGCAACTGACACAATTTCCTAAACCAGTGATCCATTATCAGACTTCAACCAAGGATCTTCACCCACATGCCCAATAAATTAAGTACAACAATTTGCATGAAAGGACTGGCATACCTCATGGTGACAATGGCTTACCATCCCCCATACTTCAGGTTGCTTGAATGTGATTAGCCTTGGTTGGTTTGTACTGGGAGGCAAATAAGGGGGGTTGTTGGGCTGCCATCTATGTACATGTTGATCATCATCATCATGGTGTAGATCATGTTCTCCATTGTGGGCCTCGAGACATGATCTCCTTCAGTTACCCCTAGGAATG
>ML801517.1:122225-137857 GCA_009831015.1 Picea engelmannii | reverse complement strand
GTTGCATCACCTCCTATAGGGAGTTTACAGATAGGCTCATGGACAGGTTTGACAGGAAGGATCCTGAGATACACTTCAAGGATCTAGCCCAGTTGAGACAAACTGGCACAACAGAGGCGCTCATCACAGAGTTTCAGTGGGTAGTCGTGGCAGTGATAGATATATCAGAGCCCAGGTTGATCATGCTATTCACAGAAGGACTCACAGAGCCTTTGAGAGGATGGGTGAAGGCATACAGACCTCCCACTTTGCAGGATGCCATCCTTCACACTCGAGATATGAAAAAATCAGTGCCAAAGACTAAAACTTTCTCCAAACCATTTGTGCCCCAGAGAGATCGAGACAGGAAGCCATTCCAGAAAGAATGGAAGGACAAGGAGAAGTTGGATGATGAGACTAGGCGAGAGCTTATGAGGAAGAAGCTTTGCTTCAGCTGCAGAGATCCTTGGGTCCCATGCCACAGGTGCATGGGCAAGGCAAAGATTCATTATATTGAGGTAGCAGCAGACAATGTGGACAGTGTGGAGGAGGAGAAGGACAGTGGATCCACTAGTTCAGAGGAGGAGTCAACACCAGCAGAGGAGCAACCTCCCCGTAGACCACTGACACCGGCAGGAGCCCATCCTCCAGTAGTCTCACAACCGCCAGAAAAGGCTAACGGGAGGAAACCAGCAAAGGGAGGTGTCATAGAGACCCTTTTTGGTGTTCTCAGGTATGATACCCTCTGTATCAGAGGGATTATCCAGGGGCAATGGGAAATCACCCTGATAGATGGTGGGGCCACCCATAACTTCATCGACGCTTCACTAGTATCGAGACGGGCACTTCAGACAGAGGAGTTTGAGGGGTTTGATGTTGCAGTAGTAGATGGCCACACAGTGGAGTGTCTAGACAGAGTTCCAAACTTAGAGCTGAAGTTAGGAAACTACACAGTCAGAGACACATTTTATGTGGTTGACCTATCAGACACATATGTGGTGTTAGGAGTTCAATGGATGATTACCTTGGGAAAAATCACTACCAACTACCAAACCTTGGAAATGGGATTCAGAGATAAGGATGGGAAGAAGGTTGTTCTAAGAGGTATGTCGACAGGATCACCTAGGACAGTTTCAACCAAGAGGATGGAGAGGATATTCAGACATGGGGAGGTATCATATGCCACAAAATGCTTGATCACTACTCAGAAGGATTCAGAAAGTCGACAACAATACCACACAAAGATCAAGAATTTATTGGGATGACATCAGCAGGTCTTTGAGGCAATTCCACCAGGGAGACAACCTGATAGTGGGATTGATCACACCATTGAGTTGGAGGAGGGAACCAAACCTATGATCACCCACCCCTATCATCATCCTAGGAGGTTCAAGGATGAGATAGAGAAGGCAATCAAGGAATTATTGGCGATGGGACACATCAAACCGAGAAGCAACCCATTTGCTTCTTCAGTTGTCTTAGTTCTGAAGAAGGATGGCACCATGAGGATGTGCATTGATTACCGAGCCTTGAACAAGAAAACCATCAAGAACCAGTACCCTATCCCACACATTGACGAGTTGATGGATGAACTGCATGGGGCAGTTTTCTTCTCAAAAATTGATCTACGCTCTGGATATCATCAGATCAACATTCAAGAGTAGGACATAGAGAAGATGACATTTCGATGTCATTTTGGACACTTTGAGTTACTGGTTATGCCATTTGGGCTAACCAATGCACCTGCTACATTCCAGTCTTGCATGAACCATATATTCAGGAATCAGTTAAGGAAATCAGTCTTGGTTTTCTTCGACGACATCTTGATCTATAACCATTCATGGCAAGAGCATATGAGACACCTAGATGAGGTATTGAGCATCATGGAGGCACAGTAATTATATGCCAAAGAGTCCAAGTGCGAGTTCGGTATGACAGAGTTGCTTTACTTAGGCCAAATCATCAGTGCACAAGGGGTACAGGTGTACCAAGAAAGGATCAGGGCCATTCTGGATTGGTGGACACCCAAGAACGTGATAGAATTAAGGAGTTTCTTTGGGATGTGCAGCTATTACAGGCAGTTCATCCGGGGTTTTTCTCATCTTGGAGCACCGCTGAAGGATCTTACCAAGCATGGGACCTTCATATGGACCAAGAAATCAGAGGAAGCCTTTTATCACATGATGGAAGTCATGGGCACTTGTCCAGTGTTGGCACTACCATAATTCACCTTGCCATTTGTACTAGAGTGTGACGCATCCGGTGAAGGGATCGGTGCATTTTTGATGTAGGGAGGACACCCCATTATATTCGAGACCGAAAAGCTTAGTCAACCTGAGAGGTTGTACTCCATTTATAATAAGGAAATTTTGGCAATCATGCATTCCTTGACCAAGTTCAGACAATATTTGGTGGGCAACAAATTCGTGGTCAAGACCAATCACAACAGTTTGAAGTATTTCCTTGAGCAGAAGGACCTCAGTGAGAGCCACCAAAAATGGATGACAAAGGTACAGGAATTCGACTTTGACATAGAGTATGTCAAGGGGAAGAAGAACATTGTGGCTGATGCACTATCGAGGAGACCTGCGACATGTTCTTTGATAGAGATTTCAGCAGATTGGAAATCCCACTTGTTAGTGGAATATTCCAAGAACAAGTTCGCTTGTGAGGTGATGGATGGGAAGATACAGGATGACCGGTATAGGGTCATTGAAGATGTCATATTTTACAAGGATAGAGTCTACTCGATGCCAGATTCAGGGCTTAAGAAGAAGATCCTCATCGTAGTTCATGATTCACCTCTAGCAGCCCATCTGGGTTTTTTCAAAACCTATAGACAGATCAGAGAGAGGTTCTTATGGAAGGGCCTCAAACAAGACGTTATGAGACATGTTAGTGAGTGTGTCACTTGCCAGAAGAATAAGTCAGAGCATGCTCTTCCAGTAGGGCTACTTCAGCCACTCCCCATTCCATAGCAGAAATGGGAGAGTATATCTATGGACTTCATCACCGGTCTACCCACCCAAGGTCCAGGGTAAGGACTGTATCTATGTAGTGGTCAAAAGATTGACCAAGTTTGCTCACTTCTATGCCATACCAACAGAGTACAACGTAGTTAAAGTAGCCGAGCTTTTCTTCGGGGAGGTCTTTATACTTCACGGGTTGCCAAAGAACATCGTCAGTGACAGGGACAGTCGGTTCATAGGGACACCTAGCACCAGCTATCATCCTCAGACAGATGGGCAGACCGATATTGTCAACAAGTCGATTGAGGGGTATTTGAGGAACTATGTAGGAGGACAACAAAGAACGTGGGTAAAGTAGTTACATTTAGGAGAACATTGCTACAACACCACCTTCCACATGTCCATTGGTATGACACCCTTCCGAGCATTGTACGTATATGATGCTCCCACTTTGGTAGACTTGGTATTCGGGGAGAGAAGAGCTCCCAAGGCCAAGGATTGGATCATAGAGAGTCAGGAGATTCTCAAGTTGTTGAAAGAGAACCTGCAGACGTCGCAAAACCAAAAAAAGATAAGTGAGGACATGCACAGGATAGAGCGCAGATTTGAGGTTGGAGATTTGGTTTTCTTGAGACTCCAACCCTACAGACAGTCATCTCTGAAGAAGAGTGAGGCCAAGAAGCTCAAGCCCATATTTTATGGTCCTTATAGGATCATGCGTCGAGTAGGCAAGGTTGCTTACGAGCTAGAGATTCCAGAGGGGAGCAAGATTCATAACGTGTTCCACGTATCTTGCCTCAAAAAGGTAGTGGGACAATTCATTAAAACATCAGAGGAGCTTCCCTCGTTGGATGAGGAGGGACAGTTGGAGTTAGTTCCGAAGGATGTTTTGGAGTTCTGAGAGTGGAAACTAAGGAGTAGGGTCATCAGAGATTGTTTGATCAGATGGAGAGGGCTTCCAATAGAGGATGCTACTTGGGAGAGCGAGCAGGTGTTGCGGCACCCTGGACTGGTATTGCTTGAGGACAAGCAATTTCAGGAAGGGAGGATTGTAATGTCCCTTTCCAAATAGGAGCTCCAAAAGAGGAGGCTCAATGGTCTAAAGCGCCCCATTAGACTATAGCCAGGGCCAAAGAGGGGTAAGCAAGGTTACTAGAGGTCACTCCAGTCACGGGTGTTATATTCGAAAAGTGACATTGAGCTAAAAAGGGTTAAAAGCGCTTTTAAGTCATTATGAGATAAAAATAGAAGTCAATAGTGAATTAGGGTTTCAACAGTGATTTAGGGTTTTGGAAGTCAACAGCGAATTAGGGATTCAACATGATTTAGGGTTTTGGAAATCAACAACAAATTAGGGTTTCAACATGATTTAGGGTTTTGGAAAGATATAAAAGAAGGGTCAGCGACCTAATTCATTATTATGCAGATTATGACTTGTCATTGAGGAGAAGAGATGCATCTCAGGAGAGATAGTTCAGTGTATTCCAGGAGGAAGACACCAGTTGGCTGATTTCGTTGTTGAAAGGCACACCCTAGTCACCGGGAAGATCATCCAAGTCTTCCATCATTCTTCATTTATTCTGCAGTGCTCCCATATTCTGGGTATTATCTTTTAGTTGCTTATTTGTATTCCGGCTAAGATCCTTTTGTCTTTTGATCTAGCCGAGTGTTGTTATTTTATTCAGCCGCAGTTGCTTATTTATATTCTAGCTAAGATCCTTTGTATGTTGATCTAGTCGAGTATTGTCAGTTATTCAGTTGCATTCGGCCATTTTGTAATCCACAGAGATATCATAATACAAACTTTGCAGTCCTTTGTCGCATTTATTATTTGTATGATCATTTATATGTTGTAAACCTTTGATCCTATACACACATTAGCAGTTTTTCCTAGACTAACCAAGTCAGGAACATTACGGGCACATTTGGGGTTCTAGAGCGAGCATCAGACCAAATTCAGGGAAACCCTTTCGACCCATTTCCCAATAAACCAAGGCAGTCATTTTGAGACATATCTCATCCGATTCTGACGATGGAATCACTAGGATGCATTTTTCCAGAAGAAGAGGGGCGCATTCCCCCATGGGTATCCATTTGAGGTCCAAATTCATTAGCAGAGGGGTCCGATAGATACCAATTCTGAGGACTAGAGCAGGGTGCATCATTTGGGACAGTTTCCAGGCCATTCCGAGAAGTATAGCTCCCAGGGCGAACTTTCCAGACTTCCAACAGTTACCGTCAGAGTTGTCATAGTCCCAGTGCATCCATTGATTCCGCAGTGCTCCCATATTCTAGGTATTATCTTTTACTTGCTTATTTGTATTCCAGCTAAGATCCTTTGTTTATTGATCTAGTCGAGTATTGTCATTTTATTCAACCACATTTAGCCATTTTGTAATCCACAGAGATATCATAATACAAACTTTGCAGTCCTTTGTCACATTTATTATTTGTATGATCATTTATATGTTGTAAACCATTGATCTTACACACACATTAGCAGCATTTCCAAGACTAGCCAAGTCAGGAACATTACAGTGGTATCAAAGATTTAGTCCTGTCAGCCTGTGACTAAAGACAATGAGTGCAGCAGAAGACCCAAAGGGCCGTGAACACATAGGTGACGAATATGTCACTTAAAAAAGGCATAAGGAAAGAAGGCATAGGCCTGATTTTCCCCCTTTTCCTCCTAGCTCAGAGGAAGAGGAAGAGGCACACAGAGAAGCAGAGAGAAGGGCAAAGCATGAGGCTAAGCGCAAGGCAGAGAGGATGCTAGGAGATAGATATGAGCCACCAGAGGGCATTGGCAAGGCCCCCATAGATCCAGAGACATCTTTCATACACGTTATCGATGATATGTTAGCTAGTCAACGGACCATGTCTCAGTCCTTGACACAGGTGGTTGATAGATTGGCTAGAGTGGGCACCCCAGACACACAAGTCCTACATGCAGCATAAGGGAACTCAGGAGTAGCCAGTAGACCCCAACCACCCTCTCGCACATAGACCTATACGAGTAAGATTCCCAAACCCTTGTTTCCCAGTTTCCAGAGGGCACCTCCAGTAGTAGCATCGCCACCAATAGAACAGAGGCCACCCTCTCATGCAGACGACATTGCATAGTATAGGAGGGAGTATGTAGCATTTGGTCATGACTTCCATTAGGACATAACCTTAGTCGTGTACTGTGGAATAAGACTCTGGAATTGCCCCGGAGAGCCGTAGAGGGGAGGACCACAACAACAGCAGGGGCATAACCTCGATTTCATCCTAAAAGTTGGGAAACTCACCATCCCTTCTTTCGACGAATCGTCGAAATACACTGCCAGAGCTTGGGTATAGAAGCTTAGACACGTATTACAAGCATAACCAAATGATCGAGACAGAGGCCATCAGTTTCGTGACCTTACACTTGGAGGGTGAGGCACATGAGTGGTGGTATCATGGATTGGTGACATTGGGTCACAGTCGCATCACCTCCTATAGGGAGTTTACAAATAGGCTCATGGAAAGGTTTGATAGGAAGGATCTTGAGATACGCTTCAGGAATCTAGCCCAGTTGAGACAAACTGGCACAGCAGAGGCATTCATCACAGAGTTTCAGCGGGTAGTCGTGGCAGTGACAGATATATCAGAGCCCAAGCTGATCATGTTATTCACAGAAGGACTCACAGAGCCTTTGAGAGGATGGGTGAAGGCATACAGGCCTCCCACTTTGCAGGATTCCATCCTTCGCACTCAAGATCTGGTAGACTCAATGCCAAAAACTAAAACTTTCTCCAAACCATTTGTGCCCCAGAGGAATAGAGAAAGGAAGCCATTCTAGAGAGAATGGAAGGCAAAGGAGAAGTTGGATGATGAGACTAGGTGAGAGATTATGAGGAAGAAGCTTTTCTTCAGCTGTAGATATCCTTGGGTCCCAGGCCACAAGTGCATGGGCAAGGGAGAGATTCATTATATTGATGTAGCAGTAGACAATGTGGATAGTGAGGAAGAGGAGGAGGAGTAGGATAGTGGATCCACTTGTTCAGAGGAGGAGTCAGCACCAACAGAGGAGCAACCTCCCCATAGACCACCGACACTGGCAGGAGCCCATCCTCCAGTAGTCCCACAACCGCCAGAGCAGGCTAACAGGAGGAAACTAGCAAAGGGAGGAGTCATAGGTACCCTTTCTGGTGTTCCCAGATATGATACCCTCCATATTAGAGGGATTATTCAAGGGAAATGAGAAATCACCCTGATAGATTATGGGGCCACCCACAACTTCATCAACGCTTCACTAGTATTGAGACAAGCACTTCAGACATAAGAGTTTGAGGGGTTTGATGTTGCGGTAGCAGATGGCCACATAGTGGAGTGTCTAGACAAATTTCCACACTTAGAGATGAAGTTAGGCAACTACACAGTGAGAGACGCATTTTATGTGGTTGACCTATCGGACACAGATGTGGTGTTAGGAGTTCAGTGGATGATTACCTTGGGAAAAATCACTACCAACTACCAAACTGTGGAAATGGGATTTAGAGATCAGGATGGGAAGAAGGTTGTTCTAAGAGGTATGTCGACAGGAGAACCCAGGACAGTTTCAGCCAAGAGGATGGAGAGAATATTCATACATGGGGAGGTAGCATATGTTGCAGAATGCTTGATCACTACTCAGAAGGATTCAGAAGGTCAACAACAGTACCATACAGAGATCAAGAATTTATTGGGACAACATCAGCAGGTCTTTGAGGCAATTCCACCAGGGAGACCACCTGACAGGGGGTTTGAGCATAGCATTGAGTTGGAGGAGGGGACCAAACCTATGATCACCCCCCCTATTATCATCCTAGGAAGGTCAAGGATGAGATAGATAAAGCAATCAAGAAATTGCTAGCGATGGGACACATCAGACCAAGTAGAAGCCCATTTGCTTCTTCAGTTGTCTTAGTTCTGAAGAAGGATGGCACCATGAAGTTGTGCATTGATTATCAAGAATTGATTATCCCACGTATTTACAAGTTGATGGATGAACTGCATGGGGCAGTTTTCTTCTCAAAAATTGATCTACGCTCTGGATATCATCAGATCAGCATCCGAGAGCAGGACATAGAGAAGACGACATTTCGATGTCATTTTGGACACTTCACGTTCGTGGTTATGCCATTTGGGCTAACCAATGCACCCGCTACATTCCAGTCTTGTGTGAACCATATATTTAGGAATCAGTTAAGGAAATCAGTCTTGGTTTTCTTTGATGACATATTGATCTATAGTTTTTCATGGCAAAAGCATATGAGGCACCTGGATGAGGTATTGAGCATCATGGAGGCACAGTCATTATATGCCAAAGAGTCCAAGTGCGAGTTCGGTATGACAGAGTTGCTTTACTTAGGCCACATCATCAGTGAATAGGGGATACAGGTGCACCAAGAGAAGATCAGGTCCATTCTAGATTGGTCGATGCCAAGGAACATGATAGGATTGAGGAGCTTCTTCAGGTTGTGCAGCTATTACAGGCGGTTCGTCCGAGGTTTTTCTCAGCTTGGAGCACCGCTGACAGATATTACCAAGCATGGGGCCTTCATATGGACTGAGAAATCACAAGAAGCCTTTGATCACATGAAGGAAGTCATGGGCACTTTTCCAGTGTTGGCACCACCAGACTTCACCTTGCAATTTGTACTAGAGTGTGATTCATCCGGCGAAGGGATCGATGCAGTTTTTATGTAGGGAGGACACCCCATTGTATTCGAGAGCCGAAAGCTTAGTCAACCTGAGAGATTGTACTCCATTTATGACAAGGAAATTTTGGAAATCATGAATGCCTTGACTAAGTGCAGACAATATTTGGTGGGCAGCAAATTCGTGGTCAAGACCAATCACAACAGTTTGAAGTATTTCCTTGAGCAGAAGGACCTCAGTGAGCGCCAATAGAAATGGGTGAAGAAGGTACAGGAATTCGACTTTGACATAGAGTATGTCAAGGGGAAGAAGAACATTATGGCTGATGCACTATCAGGGAGACCTGCGGCATGTTCTTTGATGGATATTTTAGCAGATTGGAAATCCCACTTATTAGTGGAATATTCCAAGAACAAGTTCGCTTGTGAGGTGATGGATGGGCAGATATAGGATGACCGGTATAGGGTCATTTACGATGTCATATTTTACAAGGATAGAGTTTAATTGGTTCCAGATTCAGGGCTCAAGAAGAATATCCTCACCGCAGTTAATGATTCACCTCTAATAGGCCATCAAGGGTTTTTCAAAACCTATAGACAAATCAGAGAGAGGTTTGTTGAGTACAATTTTATGCTTCCTTCCACTCCATAAACTATACTTTTGCCTCCAAAACCATCCATTTTTATTTCATATTATTCCATATTTTCCTTAAAATAGCTTATGCAAGGTACATTTATCATTCCTTAGCTTAAGAATTGAATTTTCGAATTTTTGGCATTAAAATTAAAAATTTATCAGAAATTGCAGGATTTGACTAAATCCCATAATTGCTCCTAGGTTCGTGTACTTGCAAGACAGTTGGGAAAAATATGAGACATGGATCATGATTCTTGATGTACAATGATGGATGAATACCTATCAGCTTCGAGATTTGAACTTTCCAAGTGTCTAGTCAACGCTGGTCAAACAGGGCCACTTCAACAGAAAATACCCTGTTTTAGCATAAAATCATGGACAGTTTTAGATTTTCTTGGGATTTGTTCATATTTTATGGATCTGAAGGGGGTATTAGACCTTCCTAGCATATTTTATGGATCTGATCATTATATTTAGGAGGTTTCTTAGCATTTTCAGTTTCAAAACTCTTGTATAAATACTCCAAGACATGGACTAGTATGACAACCCTTATGTTAATGAAGGAAACTTTGAATTTGCAGTCTTGAGATCAGTTTTGTGTTTTGTTCTTGATGATGTCTATGAGATGATTATGTGAATGCTGCTGAATTTACTTTTTAGCTTAGATGACTTAGGTGTACAAGTGAAGCACTGGAGGGCCCCCTTTGCCAAGCTAGTACACTTCTCCTTTTTCATTCTCTTCAAGCAAATTTTGGTATGAGCTTTAGTTCAGTTTACATTATGTTGTAGATAACACCGTTGTGTTTTATTTGATCAATTTATCTGGCTGATGAATGTGGGAAAGAAAAGAATGTATCTCTTGTAAAATAGTTTAGCCTTTTCAGACATTTATAAGCTTCTAGTTTAGTTTGAATGCTCACTGTTTTGAATACTTAAAACTAGTTGAATGTTTTTCTACTCTAATTGATGATTAATGGTAAGAGATCTATGAAAACACCTTCTGTAAAGAAGCTTAGAATTTTCTTTCATACTCAGCACTTAGATTAGCTTTTGATTTATTTCCACTGAAAGAACAAAAGTTATTTCTAAATCCATATATGTTGGATGTGCCTTTAAGTCTTAAAAACACTGGATTGACAATCAATTGCACTCTAATTTACATCAGTAGGTTGGAGCCTAACAAGGTTCTCATGGAAGGGCATCAAACAGGACATTATGAGACACGTCAGTGAGTGTGTGACTTGCCAGCAGAACAAGTCAGAGCATGCTCTTCCAGCAAGGCTACATCAGCCACTCCCCATTCCAGAGCAGAAATGGGAGAGTATATCTATGGACTTCATCACAGGTCTACCCAAGGTCCAGGGTAAGGATTGTATCTATGTAGTGGTCAACATATTGGCCAAGTTTTCTCACTTCTATGACATACCGACAGAGTACAACGCAGTTCAGGTAGCCAAGCTTTTCTTCAAGGAGGTCTTTAGACTTCATGGGTTGTCAAAGAACATCGTCAGTGACAGGGACAGTCAGTTCAGAGGGACATTTTGGAGAGAGGTGTTTCGGTTGGTGGGGACAAAGTTGACACCTAGCACCATCTATCACCCTCTGACAGATGGGAAAACCGAGAATGTCAACAAGTGGGTTGAAGGGTATTTGAGGAACTATGTAGGAGGACAGCAGAGAATGTGGGTAAAGTGATTACATTTAGGAGAACATTGCTACAACACCATCTTCCACATGTCCATTGGTATGACACCCTTCCAAGCATTGTATGGATATGATGATCCCACTTTGGTAGACTTGGTCTTCGGGGAGAGAAAAGATCCCAAGGCCAAGGATTGGATCATAGAGAGTTAGGAGATTATCAAGTTGTTGAAAGAGAACCTGTAGACGATGAAAAACTTACAAAAGATAAGTGCGGACAAACACAGGATAGAGCGCAGCTTTGAGGTTGGAGATTTGGTTTTCTTGAGACTTCAACCCTATAGATAGTCATCTCTGAAGAAGAGTGGGACCGAGAAGATCAAGGCCAGATTCTATGGTCCTTACAGGATCATGCGTCGAGTAGGAAAGGTTTTTTACAAGCTAGAGCTTCCAGAGGGGAGAAATATTCATAACGTGTTCCACATGTCTTGCCTCAAAATGGTAGTGGGACAATTCATTAGCACATCAAAGGAGCTTCCCTCGTTGGATGAGGAGGGACAGTTGGAGTTAGTTCTGGAGGAGGTTTTGGAGTTCTGGGAGTGGAAACTGAGGAGCAAGGTCATCAAAGAGTGTTTGATCAGATCGAGAGGGCTTCCAATAGAGGACGCTACTTGGGAGAGCGAGCAGGTGTTGCAGCACCCTGGACTGGTATTGCTTGAGGACAAGCAATTTCGGGAAGGAAGGATTGTAATGTCCCTTTCCAAATAGGAGCTCCAGAGAGGAGGCTTAATGGTATAAACCACCCCGTTAGACTATAGCCAGGGCCAAAGAGGGGTAAACAGGGTTACTAGAGGTCACTCCAGTCATAGGTGTTATATTCGGAAAGTGACATTGAGCTAAAAAGGGTTAAAAGCGCTTTTAAGTCATTATGAGCTAAAAATATAAGTCAACAGTGAATTAGGGTTTCAACAGTGATTTAAGGTTTTGGAAGTCAATAGTGAATTAGGGTTTCAGCATGATTTAGGTTTTTGGAAAGATATAAAGGAAGGGTCAGCAACCTAATTCATTATTATGCAGATTATGACTTGTCATTGAGGAGAAGAGGCGCATCTCAGGAGAGATAGTTCAGTGGATTCCAGGAAGACACCAGTGGTTGATTTCGGTGTTGAGAGACACACCCTAGTCACTGAGAAGATCATTCAAGTCTTCCATCATTCTTCAATAACAGTTACACGGTGTTCAACAGCAAGGGCACATTCATCCAGAGTGAGGGCGCAGCTTCTGAGAGGGTTTTTAGTCGACTTATCCCATCCATGGAGAATTCTGAGATTTCCCTCCAACCAATTTGAGAGGAGGGAAAGGAACATATTTTGCCTAGTTCCTCATCAAATTCTGACAGAGGAATCAACTGGGATGCATTTTCCAAACTTGGACGTGTGACACATTTGGCGGTCACATTTTGGTTCTAGAGCGAGTATCAGAGCAGATTCAGGGAAACCCTTCTGACCCTTTTCCCAGTAGACCAAGGCGGTCATTTTGAGACATATCTCATCTGATTCCGATGATGGAATCACTAGGACACATTTTTCCAGAAGAAGAGGGGTGCATTCCCCCAGGGGTATACATATGGGGTCCAAATTCATCAACAAAGGGGTTCGATAGATACCAGTACTGAGGACTAGAGCAGGGCGCATCATTTGGGACAGTTTCCAGGCCATTCTAAGAAGTATAGCTCCTAGGGCGAACTTTTCGGACTTCCAGTTGTTACCGTCAGGGCTGCCATAGTCCCAACGCATCCATTGATTCCGTAGTGCTCCCATATTTCGGGTATTATCTTTTAGTTGCTTATTTGTATTCCGACTAAGATCCTTTGTATATTTATCTAGTCAAGTATTGTGAGTTTATTCAACCGCATTCGGCCTTTTTGTAATCCACAGAGATATCATAATACAAACTTTACAGTCCTTTGTCACATTTATTATTTGTATGATCATTTATATGTTGTAAACCATTGATCCTACACATAGATTAACAGTGTTTCCTAAACTAGCCAATTCAGGAACATTACAAGATGTACCTGGCCGGAACAAAGCAACAAGAAAATATATCTTTCGCAAGTACAACTTGTTGTTAGTACTTCATAAAACCATGGACTTTATCAATAAAAGAAATGGTTGATATATAGTGAAGCAAACAGAAATTTCTAGCAGCAATATTTATAAGACAATAGCTTCACTATAAGTGCCTTAAAATGGCTTCAAAATGACCAAGAATAATTACTCATCAACATCAAAATACTAACATTTGTCAGAAGCAAGTAAGGCAATGCATTAATCAACTTTTTCAATTTCTTTTAGATGTTTTTAGTGCTGCAAAAGATGGTTGTATCTTACTTTAGTAACAACAACAACTAAGTTAGTAGATTAGGTTATTCTAATGTTAAGAGTGGTTAGTAGAGAGCTTAAGCTGTAGGTTTTGCTAGTGGTTTTGGCCAATCACTCAATAGCAAGTCTTAGATTAGTGACTTTAGGGAAAATGGATTCTTTTAGGTAGCAGCAAATCTTGAAGGAAAAGATGATATTAAGAGAACTAAAGACAAGAGAGTTCAATAGTTGAAGTGTTGGTAACCCAAGGCTTCAACTACCAAACCATAGGGGGGAAATAGCTACTAGGAAGTAGGTAACCCTAGACCCTAGTAGTTTTCCTCCTTCTTTACCTCAAAGATGAAGTAAATGACAGCTTAGATGAAGAAAAATGTGCTAGGGTGTTGTAGTGGCAAGGCCCTTAGCAAAAGCTTCAAGAAAATTGGCTTTCTAGCAAAATCTAGTAGGTGAAAGCTATTAAGGCAAGGACAATAACATGTGATTATCTTCCTAGGGTTTTAAGCTAGAAATTTCATAATATTTATGTAAATGAAAGATAAACATAACTATAACCATTCAATGAAGAAGAATTGCAGAAATCTTACTTACATTCACAAAGAAACATCTAGCAAATACTCTAGTTGAACACTTCCACCAAGAAAATTGCCAAAATAGTCCAAAACAAGCCTCCTTCAAGAAGTGCGCACTAAATTTCAGTCATGTAACCCCAAATAGGGTGCAAATTTCAGACCTCACACTTGTGTGAGTGAAAGATGATGAATAAATACAAGGGAAAACCCCTTATTTATACAGTTACAATGACCAGAATTAGGTAAAAAAGGCCGACATGGCCAGCTTACATGTAATATCCATTTTTTACATTAAATGGCATAATAAAACCCTAAATCAAGCAGAAAAGGTGATGTCATGCCCTTTTAGGTTGACGTCGGGCCTTTTTAAGGCAGCATTGGCTTCCATGAGCAAAACCTTAGGCCTCCTAAGGCCTCTGGATCAAACCACACGTGCCACTTGGCTCACAGCTACCTCCAAAGTGTCCAAAACGTTGGGTGACGTCATGGGCCTTTCAAGGCCTACAT
The DNA here is from genome assembly GCA_009831015.1 of Picea engelmannii. NCBI lineage: Eukaryota > Viridiplantae > Streptophyta > Pinopsida > Pinales > Pinaceae > Picea > Picea engelmannii. The sequence continues at coordinate 123,505 of ML801517.1, read as the reverse complement.
CATAGTGAGAAGGGAAAGATCCCCCTGTGTTCAGGCCTGCCAGGCTGTCTCTGGTGGAACGTCCTCCTCTCTCTCCGGTGCAAACCTTTGATCTGTCTCTGCCCTCGGCTGGGGGTCTCAGCATCCATCTGGGGGGATTTTAGCCCTATGGAGGTCCGAACTAATCATCTCCCCATGTGTACCTATCCATCGATTGTGGCCCTGCAACAACAAATACACCCTCCATGGGCTCATAAGTCATAGGGATCATAGCAATGTCAATCACATCTAATAATCAAGTTATTTAAATGTGTGCATGAAACCCCCTTTCCCAGACAAGTGCTCAAAGATGTTATGCTATTCTACAAGCCATGTTTGGAGGGGACGTTAGGATGTCTTATTGGGCTAGTTCTCATTGGATGTGGGATGTTTCTGGGTGAAGGAAAATCAAGGCCATGTAAGTGGATGAGGTGGTAAGGGATGTCCAAGCACTGGGTGCAGTGATGACAAGGGAATGTATGGCTTACCTGTGGGTTCCTCTGAAGAGGGTGAGTTGCACTTTGTAATGGATGCAAATGTTTCCAAGCTCATTCATGCCTTTTATCTTTTATCTTATTGTTTTTTCTTTTAAGAGGCTAGTTAGGGGACACTTCCCTGGCGTTGTGACCAGTGGTGACAATGTTACCCACAAGCATTTCACAGAGATGAGAAGGTTGGATCGTGATGAGACCCCCTTTCTCTTGGTTATGCCACCAAGAGCCACTACCCTGGCGTGGTGACTAGTTGAATGGTAGTGTCATACCACTACATGCCCATGGACCTAATATATTGGCTCATGATGAGACCCCCTATCCTCCAACTAGGTCTTGATTTTATTATTTTATGGGTCCCTCTGTTTCTTGCTAAGAAGCCTTTTATTGCTTTCTCGGGGATCCCTAGGCGAAGCATCTGAAGGTTTTTTTCTTTTGGCTTTTATCTTTTTCCAGCTACTCTTACCCTCTGGGCCTTTATCACCTTCTTCCCACAAGGTACAACCCTTTGTTAGCTTGGCAAACCCAATTCCTGAACCAATGTATGGGATGGATGAGAGGGAAAAAGATGAAAAGTGGTAAGTATGGTGGGAGAGGACGATGACCTTTTATGAACCCACTCAATGGAAACTCAAACCCTATGGGAACCAACTTACTAGGGCATCATGTCATTCCCCCCAGGTGTGGACAATTGGAAAGGCATAAGGTCCAAGCACACGTTAGAAGTAAAAGGAATTAAATGCACATATTCAAATGTTTTGAGAATCAGAG
>ML801517.1:50866-61984 GCA_009831015.1 Picea engelmannii | reverse complement strand
AAAAAGGTACCCCGGGGGCTCAGGATGAAAAGCGACCTAGGGACTGTTGTGATGTAGGTGACAGGATGATGATCCCGTGGCTGAAGACGGTTTGAAAAATGGACACCTTGGGCTCCCGGAATGGTGAGTGGAAGTTTGGCAAAAGGCATATATATAGATATAGGGCCCACATTGCCACCTCATTTGTACCTACTGCAATAGTGAGTGGACGAGAAGTTTCAGAGGAGATTTGGAGATTTGAGGAGGACGAGGCATCCGATTGACGATCTGTGAGTATCAGGTTAGTGGTTTGATCATCCTACATAGAAATAGGTTTTCAATTTTTGGGCAGGGTCTGTACAGGGGGCTGTATAGGGGTATGTAGGGGATGTGGGCCCCCCATACGCAGGTGACTCGGTGAGAGGCGCGCATGAGTGCGTGCTTGTACACTGATTATACACGAATGGGTGCACGATAGGGGGAATTTAAGGCACGCCCGAAGGGCACACCTATGAGTTGAACAGGCGCACATCAGTGCATGCCTGTAGGTTTGACAGGCGCGCACTAGTGCGCGTCTGTATGGTGAACATGCACGCATAAGGGCGCACCTATGAAGCAAACAGTTGCGCAATGATGCACATCTATTTAGTGTACAGGCACACATATATGCGTGTATGTGCAATGAACAGGCGCGCATGTGTGCGTGCCTGTGGGAACAAAAAACCGCGCCTAGGAGGCAAGGTTTGAAGAGTAAAAAATGAGTCTTTTTGATGCTGTCGATGGTTGTATGAGATGATATAGGACTCTGTGATGTCTGCAGGTGGACTGTGGTGACGATGTCAGTGCAGTGGCAAGAGCGAGACTGGGCCCAGTTGTGAGATGTCATGGCCATTGAGGGGCCTGGCGTGCGTACAACTTTAGCAACCTGTGGGTTGCTAAAGTTCTTTGAGTGCCTGTTGATACGGGCACAGGAGTATTTATTACAGTTCCTAATCTAGATGTGGAGTCTAGAGCTTCACTACTTCCTCGTACGAGGAGAGCAGATCCCCTTCACTGTGGTGGAGGATATTTACTTCTTGACTGGGCTCCCCTTTCGGGGAACGCCCCTACTGGCAGAGCTGGTGCTACCTAGGGATACAACCCTTGTCACGATTGGCCAACGATACTGCTCAGGTCGAGACTTTATGTTTGGGACTGTGGTGAGCATTAGTGCTATAGACTCCCTAGCACATCGCTATATAGCAACAATGATTGTTCATATATATGGGCCACTTGCGACCCAACGGATTAGTGGTGGCTAGTTGTTGGTGCTGGAGAGAGTGGTGGCTAGCGAGCAGTTCACGTGGGGATTGACGTTGCATGCACGGATGGTAGCGCAGTTGGATCGTTGTCGGTCCATAGGTACATGAGAGTTTGCATTTGGGTCGATCCTAGTGGCATGGTTCTTAGAGAGGGTGTCGATGTTGCGCCCGAGGGTTTTACTGGAGATGCTGGGGGTGTGAGAGCCGCGATTGAGGCGGTGGTAGACCATTTTTCTTTGTCACGGTGGTGGCAAAGGTGGCCACTTATTTTCAACAGAGGTGGCCAGGATATGGTGGCAGATGTCGCAGGTTATACTTTAGTACCCCTATGCTGGGGTGGACTTCCGAGGGGACCCGGACATGGTGCTACCGCCATGGGAGGCTTTTGACCATCGAGGTATGTTTAGTATGTTGGTATGTTTTTTATTTATATTGTCTTTTGAGATATCAGTCCATATGTATATGATATAGATGTTGATACTATCTATTGTTGTTTGTTTTTTGCATGTGCAGATGTTGCACCTCACGGGCGAGAAGTAGAGAGGCAGAGAGCGCTGGATCGTCGAGAGCCAGAGAGGCTACCGCAAGGAGAGAGACGTCGGTAGGAGGATGTCGCGGGGTGACCAGCAGAGCTCGAGAGGGCAGTGAGGAGGCGTCGGTTCGATGACCCTGGTGCGGGGCCATCACACGCTCCTCCATCGATGGTCGGAGTGGATTTTGATGACATACATCATCATCTAGAAACGGTGTTGCAGGATGTGCTTGAGGGCATGTGGATGCGTATCCATGATGAGAGCTTCCTGGAGCAGTGTGTAGGGGTTCCACCACCATGGCGGGCCATAGTGCATCAAGCAACAGTGCTTGCGGCGATGATGAGTGGATGCCTGTCGCTAGGGCAGGAGAGTCCTGTGGGTGGTCCACCACCACCTAGGGCAGGTGGTGGTGGGACACCACCTCCCCCTGAGGGAGGAGCAGGTGGTGGTGCGATAGAGGCACCCTGAGTGGTGTATGATGTACATCTTTGTTTTTATTGTATATAGGCTGGTGAGCCCATTTTTTGTACCTAGGTGCTACAGTGTCCTATGGATACATGTATTTTTGTATGTAAACATTTGGATGGCCTGATGGGCCTTTATATATACATGAGTATACACATTTTGAGATCCTGATGTTGTCTACATGTTCTTTTTTGCTAATGTTTTATGATGATGTATATTCTATATATATGTTGTGACAGGATTTGTGAGATGTTTATGTATGTGTAGCTTGATGTGATATATGCCAATCTAACATTATGTTAGCTATTTGATCTGTTGTTTGATTCAATTATCTTGGAATATGTGTAAATGTAATGGAATCAAAATGTCGAGATAAAAGCCTAACCTGCAGGTATTTGTGAAAGAGGCACAGATCGCGTACACGGTAAACATTGTTGAGCTAGAGAACGACTAGTTGAGAGTTGAGGAAGATGCTAAGGTGATGAATATGATGACGCTGGGTGTTGGCCAGGAGGCCAATGACCACAGTGTATTTGGCTTGGTTGTTGGTTGCTGGCCCCAAACATATGTTGCTTGAATGTAGCATTTCATGTGAGGGGGTGTAGAGAGCCCAAGCAGCTGAAGCGAGATTTTGCGTCCAATGACTGGCGTTATCAGCATAACCAATATGGTAGGCTGGTGGAGGAAGCATCTGTCAATAGCACAAAGGATAGTTTAGATGAGAGGGGAGGAGAAAAAGACTAAAAACACTAGAAAAAAAATAACCTAAAGTAGAATGACTACTTTTAAGCATAAAATTTCTTGAGATACAACCTATTGACGGGTTCTTTAAGAGAGAGGCCTTCGGGAGAGGCCAGGATATATGCCCCTTTGGTGAGGCAATGTTGGATAATGTAAGGGCCATGCCAAAGTGATTTGAATTTGCCGTGGCCAAAGGTATCATGAGAGATATCATAAGCCAGGACAAGGTCGCCTTTGTGGAATGATCGAAGGTTGACATGGTGATCAAAGGTAGCCTTGGATCATTTTTTAGCTGCCTCATTGTTCTGTAAGGAAGATCAACGATCTTCATCCAGAGACTCCAAGTTCAGCAAGCGTTGCTCCATTGGAGCAGTGTCAGGTAATAGCTCAATTGCGATGCGTAAGGTGGGAATTTCGCACTCGATGAGAAGAGTTGCCTCGACCCCATGGACTAAATGGAATGGGGTGAAACCAGTAGTGGTCTTCAATATCATTCGATAAGCCCATAGCGCAGAAAATAACATATGATGCCAATTGGTTTTATGTTTATTAACCGTGCATTGTAAAATGGTCTTGAGGACTTTGTTAACTGCCTCAACCTGTCCGTTTGACTGAGGGTAATATGGTGAGGAAAACTCATGAGAGAATCCTAACTGAGATGATATTTCAACGAAGATCTCATTCTCGAAGTGTTTCCCATGGTCGGAAATGAGTTGGAGTGGTACTCCAAAACGGGATATGACGTGATTAAAGAAAAAACGCACTGCAGTGTCAGTGGTGTTGTTGAAAGTGGGCATAGCTTCGGCCAATTTGGTGAAGTAATCAACGACGAAAACAATGTATTTGTGACCATTGCTAGAGGGGGGATTACAAGTCATAAAGTCGATGCCTCATTTGCAAAAAGGGTCGACCGTAATGACAGGGTGAAGAAGAGCGGGGGGAGCTCGGGCTTTGTTGGCATAGAGCTGACATTGCTCACATAGTTTCACGGCATGAATGCAATCGTGAAATAAGGTATGCCAAAAGTACCCAGCTCAGATAATCTTTTGGGCAGTGGATATACCCGAAAGATGGCCCCCACATGCGCCGTTGTGGAAATTTTTTAAGACTCTGTCGGCCTCATCAATAGTTAGGCAACGACGAAGAATGGTGTCAACGCCCCGTTGGTATATGATGTCTTCGATGAGGAGATAGCGGGGGGATGATGGTGAATGCGTCGTCGATCATCTCGTGAAAGGTGGTTACCGAAATTTTGAGTTCGGAGGTAGACGAGGAGGTCGTCGTACCAAGGATCATCTAAAGTGATATAAAAGAGATGTTCGTCAGGAAAGTCGGTATTGACGGGGGCACTGGTGGTGTCAGAGGGGAGGGTTGTGACAAGTTCGGCGAGAACGAGGGCCTTCTTACTCTTAGGTGTTGAGAACTTGAGGTCATACTCCTGAAGGATAACAATCCATCGAGCGAATTTTCCGTTAACTTGGCGACGACTGAGCAAGTACTGCATAGGGTTGGAATCTGCGATGACCTTGGTGGTGCAAAGCAAAATGTAATGGCGCAATTTCTGGACTACAAGGACTACTACAAGAGCAAGTTTCTCTTCGTGTTTATACTTCAAGGGTGGTCCTGAGAGGTTCTTACTAACATAGTAAATGACGTGTTCACAATTGTCATCTCTGAGCTGGACGAGGACGCTGGCTACTGATACAACTGATGCTGATACATAGAGGATGTAGTTGCGATTATAGTCAGGTGCACTAATTAAAGGCGCATTTGAAAGTGTTGTTTTAAGATCGTCAAATGACTATTGGGCATAGTCATCCTAGTGAAAAGGGATGTCGTGACATAGAAAGCGGAGGAAACCATGTGTGCGTATGGTGTAATCGGGAACAAAGCATCTAAGAAATTTATCTTTTCCCTGTAGACTCTGAAGTTGTCGTAAATTCCGGGGAGGTGTAATTTCAGTGATATCTTTGACTTTGAGGGGGTCCATGGTAATACCGCTTTGGGAAACAATAAAACCAAGGAGGCGCCCCACAGTGACGCAGAACACGCACTTGAGAGGATCAAGCGGATGTTGTATTGGTGACACCGTTGAAAGATGATTCGTAAATCATCGAGATGCTGGGTGCATTTCTTGGATCGAGATGTGAGGTCATCCAAGTAGGCGAGGATGATTTCAGCCAGATCGTGAAAGACGTATGTCATCGCCCGCTGGAAAGTTGCGCCGGTGTTTTTTAAGCCGAAAGGCATGACATGATATGCAAAAGTACCCCACGGGGTAATGAACGCGATTTTATATTGATTGGCTGGGTGGATTTGAATTTGGTTATAGCCTCGTGGCTGAAATAGTCGTCGATAATTTGATCAATGAAAGGCATTGGAAAGTTTTCCTTCGGACATGCATTATTGAGATCGCGAAAGTATGTGCACATGCGGATAGTGCCCTATTTTTTGTCGACGGGTATAGGGTTGGAAACCCATGAAGTATAAGTGATGGGGTAAATAAACCCGACAATGTGTAATTTGTCAATTTCGGCTTTGATAGCCGCGACTTTGGATGGGTGTAGCGGTCGTTGTTTTTGGTGCACTGGTGTGATGTCGGGCCAGGTGTCGATGCAATGTTTGACAATAGAGGGATCGAGGCTAGTCATTTTCGTGTATGACCAGGCGAAAATATCCCTATATTCCTGGAAGAGGGCTTTATATGCGGCGATTTCCTGAGGAGTGGAAGCAGCTCCAATGATGATTTCTTCGACAATGCCATTTTTAATGGAAATGTCGATTTTGATGGTGGGGGAAATGTTGGCCATATTACCTTCTTCAAAAGCATCAGGGGCGGGAATGGGATTGTTGAACCAATCTATAGGTCCGGATGGGATAAAATCTTTTGTTTCGACCGCGTAAATGGGGTTTTGGTTAGGAGGCATGAGGGCTTCCTGTGGCGAGAAGAGTGCATGGTGATGTAGTGCATCCCAGTGTGAGTCTGGGCGGTTTATCTCTTCAAGTATTTCCTCGTCGCATTGAAAATTCCAGGAATACAAGGGGTCATGAGGAGTGATCTTAGTGTCAGTGTGGTTGCCCCCTGATGAAAAAGCAGGGAGAACAATGCTAGAAGATGGGTAGGGTTCACTTGACATAAACCATATATTGAAGTACTGAGGGGTACTCGTGGTGGTTGGGTGGAGAGTGTCCATAGGGGAATGAGCAAGAGAGTTGGGGGGGTTGCGGGGTAAATCCTCAGAGACATCATTTAAGAACCATTGAGGCGTTGGGAGTGCCTCAGGTTCGGGAGAAATGACATGAAGATCCTCTAGTGACGAGGTAATGTCAATTATTGCCTCTGTGGGTTGGTGAAGTAGGGCCAATTGACGTTGCCTATATTCAAGGATCATAAGACACTGGTATGTAAAATGAGCTAATGAATCGCAGAGAGAGCAAGGGAATCTCATACGTTCATTGACTGAAGTGGTGACCTAGCGAATGTCAGTGATATTGGAAGAGGACATAGCAGGGCATGGGTTGTTCTGGAAATTCTGGTGTACAGCGGCCAATGTCTGCTGAAAGCGTGGCAGTGTTGGGAAATGATGGGTGTAATGGCCATACTATGAACAGATAGAACAAGCATATTTGGTCCTCAACCCTTTACTACTGGAAGGGTGGGTGATGGTGGTGGGACTAGCAGTAGTGGCGGGTGTTATGGGAGTTTGATTGAGGGGGATCAAATTCCATAATTCAGGTAGTGATGGACAGTTGTTGGTTTGGTGGCCCTCTTTCTCACATAGTGCGCAAGGTGGTGGGATGCATGGAGGAAGTGGAGCGGTGGTTTCTTTCTTCTTTCTCCTACCCCCAGCTGTAGCCGAGAGGTTAGTGAGTGGGGGGGTGGTGGGGGTAAGGACGGGAATCATCATGGGGAGGCCTTACTGTGGGGGAAGGGATGGTCGAGGGACCATCTCTGGTGGGTGTAAATACCAAACGGGGATTGCTAACACCATATTTGGTAGTGTGAGCGTTGCGGCTACCTGAAAATATTCAATACCTGGGGGAGGGTAAAAGAAGGGAATTTGGGTGAGGGGTTGGGGGAGTGTCTCCCAGATGGATTATTCCCTTGAGGGGATGTGGATTCGTGGACTGTTGAGGTCGACGAGTGCGCAGGAGGCTCCAGCGGGAGTGGTTCTGCGACTATTGAGACATCAGAAATGACTGAAGCCTCCTGAGGATGAAGAGCTTCCTCCATGTGAGTTCCGTTAGATGAGATGACGCATACTTGATTGGTAGGATGAAGGAGTGGTGGTGCTCCATGGTACGTCCCTAACAAGGATGGATCTTTGAACATCCTAAGACCCTTCTCTATGAGTGGATATGTGTCTTGGTTGGTGTGGATGAGAGGAAGAATGTTATCGAGGTTGGCATATGGGTTAGGCTCATAATGTGAGACTTGGTTGATGGTCATGATATTCCCATTGTGGGGGAACATCATTGTCCGAAAGATGGAAGAGGCCATTGCCTTCATAGAATACATGTAGCTACGACCGAACAGGATATTATAATCGAGCGGAGCGTTGATAACTTAGATATCAATGAGAATAATCTTTCCCCTAAGTTCAACGGGGACATTTTGGAAGAGCCCTTCAGGAGAGGATGGTCGTCCGTCATAAGCTCGTAATGTGATGGCAGAGGGTATGAGTTCCGGGGAACCAAGTTTCTTCCATACCATTTTGGACATGATGCATGTAGAGGCACCTTCATCGATGATACACCGATGAACTGTGATGTTTCGTATTTTCACTGGTATTCTAAAAGCAATCAAGGAGGGAAGACGAGGTTCTCCGCTATCATGATCAAAGGTGATGAGTCGAGTATCTGCAGGGTCGACTACCCCCAAGGTGGAAAGTAGAGATTTTTGTTGTGTAGGAAAAGTCTGGAGGACTTCTAAGACTGACATGGTAGCCGGGGATTGTGCTAAGTCGTCTACCAAGCTATAGTTGTGAGTTTCCCTAGCCTGTGGGTTGTGGATATTCCTGCGCAATGGGATGCGAGGGATGCATAGTGGTGGTTTAGCAGAAGGGCGAGGGATCACCAATGGGGGTCCCGTTGGTGTAGGACTCGTCTCTGAAGTGATGGGAGGAGACTCAGTGGGTGCGTGATACTAACGATTACGCATTTGCACAAGGATTTCTTCCTCACTGGTGAGGAGAATTGTATGCTCTGCTGGATTGTTGGGGTTGTGGTATTGTCCCACCTGAGGTGGGGGGTTTTGTGTGTCTTGTTGGGTGTTTATCACACCTTGATGTGGAATAGGATTTTGCAGTATGGCGGGAGGGGGTTGTTGCATGTATTGTTGTGGTGCCTGTTGAGGGGCAGTTTGTGCAGGAGAATGGGGAAGACTACCCGAGTCTTTAAACCATTTGAAATCAGCAATCTGGGGGCAATGGTGAGTGTAATGACAAAACTCACCACAAAGGGCACAAGGGAAGTTTGTTTTAACATTATTTTGCCCTTGGAATTTATTATTTCCCCCTTGGGGGTGTTGGTTCCCTTGGTTCTGGTTGCCCCCAGTGGGTTGGTGCTGTGGGGGTTGATTCCCGCCTTGACCTAGGTTGTTGTTATTCCTATTTTGTCCTTTCTTATTGGCATTGTTCGATGGATGAGTTAGGTTGGCTATGTTCAACTGTTCAAAATTTTGGTATTGTTGAGCAGCAGAAGGTTGAACAAAATTTACCCCCGCATGTGGATGTGCGGGAGCCATGGGTTGTGGAGGACTAGGAAACGAGAAATATGGATTTTGTGGTGGTACCGATCCATAAGGTACATAGGAAGGCGTAGCGCTTTCACTAGTAATATAAGCTGATGTTGAGGGAGTACCACTATTTGTGGGAATAGGTGGATGTATGGGAGGTGTTGGTGGTGGTCCACTGATGGGTGGAGTTATAGCAACAAGGTATGGCTGTTGATAAGGGGGTGGGGGGTAGTAAGAAGTGCCCCCATATGCCGGTGGGTATTGAGGTGTTCCATACATTGGTGGTGGTTGGGTTTGTGGACCATGGTGTGTGGTGACACCTATTAGTCCGTCTGTTGAGTGAGACATCACATGTTTGTCTTGGCCAAATGGCACAGGTTTTGGAAGATCAGGAAGTACTGTGTATAAGTACCCTGACTGTGCATAAATGAGGTCATACTGTTGGGCCTTACTGATGCCTTCCTCTTCAGATTGAGGGAAGGTGGAAGCTACATCCTTTCCAAGGAGAGAGACAAGTGATCTAAGAAACCAGTCAAGACATTATTGTTTGGTGGTTTTCGCTTTGCACAAACTACGTCGCCTACGCCACTCATGAATGTGGTCAACGATGTCTATGGCTGAGGTTTGTTTGAATTTAGACAGTAGTTTGAGACCATTGTTGTTGCAGATGGGTAATTGGAAGAAGGTCAAGAATGCCTTGGCCAATGACTCAAAAGTCGCATGGGACCTTGATTTTTCTTCGACATACCATTTAGCCAATGGGCTAGTGAGTGTGCATTGAAATAATCGTAGTCTGATGGAATCATCCATAATTCTATTGGAAGAGCACCAAAGATGAAAGATCATGACATGGTTGGCAGGGTCATCCCCTGCCTTCCCTTCAAACTTTGGTATGCTTGAAGGTAGTTTTGTTCGCATTGACGACCATGTGGCGTTATGCAATATAGGATCATTGGTAAGTTTGGTGAGATCTGGTAAGTTGAGAGAGGCCAAATATGGCATCTGTAGTGGGGGGGAGGGTTAGCTCCGGCCATGGTGTGTTGTGAACCTGACCCTTGATGAGGACTAGGTGGGTTTGTGCTCCCTTCTTTGAGAGGCAGTAGGTCTCCTGCTTCCTTGTAAAGGAGAGTGAGTGAATGGATGACCTTGGGAAGTTGACCCAATTAATGTAGAACCAAGCAAAGTTGATCCTAATATAGTAGCACTCACAGGAGTGTGTGAAGGAGGTGTCGATGAGCGGGCATGAACATATACTCCCCCTAATATAGGAGGGAGGTTGAGCAAGCGTCGTGAACGACGGGGGTTCTGTGGTTCCCCTATGATGTCAGACTAGCTATGCGAATATGCGCAACAAGTGGTGAGAGAAATATCAAAACAAGAGCCTTTGCGTTGAATTTTCACACAATATATATATATATCCAAATCAAACTGTAATCATATGTTCATCATACATAAAATGAGAAAGAAACATATATGTTGGTAAGTGGGTTTTGTCTGCGTGGGGGAATCAAAAGAAATCAAATGCTCATGTCCTAGAAGACGTAACGTCCTTCCTCTCAAATAGCACTAGACCTTCCAATAGTACTCAACAGTGGGGTCTGAAGTCATCGAAAGAGATACTAGTAAAGGATGAAATAATTGGTTATAATGAGGGGTAGAGGGGGCATATCCCGAAAGAGTTGGCAATATTTCCCAATAGCCACACAAAATCCAATCAAGGTGCAATTGCCACCTGGGTAGATGTCCTAAAGTTGGTCACTAGGTACTTCGGTCAAAGTGCGACATTTAGATTTTCGGCCTAAGAAATGGGTCACGGGCTGAATCCCGTCCAAGAGGTGGGTGCCTCAAGGGGGGATGCACAGAAAAACCGGACCTCGGACTTCAACCCTTCATGGGTATCTCCCTGCCTTATGGTGATTGGAACACTTGACTTGGAGGATTTTAAGTTCCCTATTTGACAACCTCTATGTTTTATCAATGTGAGAACCAGATAACGGGGAGTTATTTGGATGCCTATCCCTGAAATCCTACCTAGACTAAAAAATTTCTTTTGGCACCTCCTGTGGAGGAAAAATTAATGAGTTTTTAGAAATATTTTATATGTAGTTGTTTTGTGAGGCTGGGGGTGAAAACCAACCTCGTTTGATTAAAAATGGGAGTGGATAGTCCTATCAAGAAAAGATGGGGTATTTTCGGAATCCCTTTAGAGGAAACTTACTTAGACCTCCACGTTTCAAGAAGAAGCTATGTGAGTGATGAGTGACTTTTGTGCATGAGTGAAAGTGTGCCAAGTTTTAGTTAATTAGATGTCACCTTGCTGCATGTGGACTTCGCTTGGTCCTTACAAGAGTTTGATTACCTA